>JABFOX010000853.1:0-14647 GCA_022817665.1 Axea sp. ZL-2020
AAATAAAAATGAAAAATTATTTTATATTTGGTGATGGTAATATTGATATGTATTAGGAATATAATAAATAATGAGTGTTGATTTTGTATTAAAATATTTTATATAATATAGAAATTAGTAATACTTATTATTATATATTTTTTTGAAGGTGTTTGTATTAGTTATTTTAAAAATGTGAGAATATAAAATTATAGAGATAAAAAATGAAAAAGTTGGGATAAATGAAAAAAAAAAAAAAAAAAAAAAAAAAAAAAAAAAAAAAAATTACTTCTTTGGAGAATTCAATCATAAAAGTGCATCTGGCAGTACAGTTTCCCTCGGGAGGGAATTGTCATACTTTTTTCAATCTAATTATGTTTGTATTTTTAAGTTTACAACAAATTTACATTTTTTGGAATAATTTCAAATTCAATTACATTTGGAACGAAAGATAATTCACTGGTTGAGTAATTAATGCAGATGAAGTGAAACAAACAGATTTTACGGATGCATTTCGAATGGACAGTGCAAAGCCTGTTGGAACATATTGAGTCATAAAATTTTACTAGCTTCATAATGTTTAGTAAAAAATGTGAAAATCAGCTTAGAAATGCATTAGGCGAAGGAGCTCCGTTTAAGACAGGAATTTATAATTGATACAGCTAATTCAATAAAGATCCATTTTTTTTTACTGATGAATTTCGTAAAGGATCCTCAAGAACTGCTGCTATTAATGAAAATATTGATGCTGTTCGAACAACGCTCGAAGAAGAACGACAAACATTTTATGAATTTATTCAAGTGACATTGGACGTTGGTACGCGTTAAATCCAAAGCATTTTTCATCAGCAGTTAAGCGTGAGAAAACTGTTGTCGATGTGTTCCACATAAAGTGACTCTCGATCAAATACAAAAGCATATTGATTGGTATAAAAACGCTTCGGAAAAATTCCAAGCCGACACCTGATAATGAGTTTAGACTTATGATCCTGAAAACAAAAATCAATTGTGTCTTTCGAACAGAACTTAAGCCCATAAAAGTCTAACGAATTTGCAGTGCTGGTTGGAAAATGATTGTTATTTTTTTAAAAGTTTGACAATTTTTAAAGAGGTTCGCGAAAATCGTCCTCAAGGAGAGATAATTTTACGTAATGACAACGCATCGTTAGATATAACAAAATTAATTATTGAATGTCTGGATGTCCCAAAGTCCAGATTTATGGATCCTCCATCATACAATTCTGACTTTGCGCTATATGATTTCTTTATATTTCCAAAAATTACAGATAAAACGTATTATATATAAATTTGAAGAAAAGTTAATTATATCGTAAATGTTAATATATATTCGTATGAGTGACATTTTAATGATTGTCAGTGTTTCATGAGTGAATGAATACACTTTTTACAAAAGTACACTCATTAATACAAAAACTAACAAAAATTCTCATAAATACTTTTAGAAACAACAAGCAAACAACGAGTCTGATAATTAAATTAATTTTTTTCTTTAGAAACGTATTTCTAAATCAAGGAAAGTTCAAGGCATTTTTTATTCAACTGTATTTCACCCAAAGATCACAACCTTGTCCTGATTTAGCGTTTCTTGTTCCTCATTATGGTTTTAGGTTTTTACGATAGGAATAAAAAAAAGATCGTACTCCCTCTAATAACCAATGAGCGAGTAAAAGCGTGGAGAGAAAAATAATCACGATTTACAGAAGGCTTTTATCACGCGCGGCATTGTGCATTTTACATCGATTCCGCATTTTAAATAATTGCACTGTGCTGATACTATGAAAAAAGTGAACAAAGAACTTGCTGAAACAAGAGTCGAGAATAAAATAGAACGCGAACGTATACAAGAAAAGAATAAAGAATTTATTTCACTCTTGCAAGCTGTAGCGATTATAATGAACAAAAATATCATTATCTTTTACGTAAATTGAGATTCACTAATTACAAATGGATGATATTTTCTTTCCCCAAAACCCAGATTTGGAATACAGATTGCACAAATTTAGTCAAAGACAAGGTACGGTAAATTGATATTTCATCAACTTATGACATGATGATTAGAGACAAATTCATCGCGTTTGTCAGAGTTGTACGTTATAATCGTAATAATTACCGCAGGCACGCAAACGAACAGATGTTTGGAAAGTACCGTCACAATGCACGACATAAAAGATGAGACAAAAATGTCACGAATTAAAGGAAAGTTACCGTGTTACTTTTTGCGACGAAAGCGTTCCGTTCCGTTTCTACACCGTGAAAAAGACTTTTGCAAAGTAATTTTATTTAACTGACATTTTATGTCGAAATTTATGACAGATACCTCTCGGACCAGCGTCAATCCTCCATCACAGTAGATATTTACGGCAACAGTTTCACAACAGCATTTGCCATAAATTAACTCTTCTACTTTTTCTTTGCTTGCGAAATGTTGTTCGTGAGTTATTTGGCAGCAATCATTGAAGAATTAAGAAGTGAAATATAAATATTATTTTAAGAAAGGCTTTACAATCAACTGAAGTTTTGCAAACATGACTAATATTAATATTTTTTTTAAAAGATTTGTCACAGTTATTTGAACATTTGTCTTAAATGTTGCTGCTTTAAAATTAGTCTCTCCATGACATTCAATCAATATGTTTATGAAATTACATATCAAGAATACACACATAAATATCCAAAGCTTGGCCACTCGTTCAGTTTTATAAAAGGCCTACATTACCCCATCCATGATTCCAGCGTAAACATTCGCTGTGACATTTGCCAAGGAATCGCCTACCCCCATACACCTTCAACTCCAGCGTAACCATTCACTAGGCCTTACCAAGGGGTTCAGGAGTGTATGCCCCATCCTGGCACTCTAACCCTCGTATCTTCGTCTCCGTAAAAGAATACTGAGCGAAGTCAACATTATCACGCAAATTATCTTTAGAATAAGCATCACATTATTAACTTATCTGCTTGCTCTAAACCGAAATAAACCATTGTCGAATAGTAGGAACTCGAAAGAATGTGTATTCTTTGTGGAGTCAGTTTCAATTATTTCAATATAAAGCAATCCTATTCTGTAGTATAAACTTATCTATACAAAAATGGTTAACTCGCACATGTGCTGTAATTCTATAACCTACGCAAAACGGCCTTATTAAATCAATACCAAGTTAACCTGAACAATTTACCTTTGAAGCATAAAATCGATGTAGATTGTACATGAAAAGCCGTTGATTCTACATTCAACAAATGGGAAAACATCCACGTTAAACAAAACTAATTTAAGTATGTCAATTTTGAACAAATATGACATTAAAATAACCAACTATTTACACTGAATCTACACTATTTGCACATTATACATTTCGAAAATTATGAGTGAATTTTAAGAGTGTTCTACATATAAAATGACGTTTAAAAAACAATAGAAATATCTAAATAGAACATAAAATTATATTTTGAGAATCTTTCCACTTGAGATATTTATTGTTTACGAGTTTATACTTTAAATCATTATTTAACATTAATGTTAAAACCATTCGTCAACAACGTCTTTATTTTTGCCTTATAAAAATTAATTCTTAGAATTTTGTATAAATCACTACATGACTCATATTATAAGGTTGTTGTGCTAAAACCTGAAATTTTGTTTTCAGTTTAAGGATTGTTGAAACTATAATTTTATTTGTAGAATCTACTCAAAATGTTTTAAATTTATTGTTTTCAAGTAACATTGATTAAACGCTAATTTATCACTCATAAATATCATTTTATCATTTCATTTTCACCCTTGTTTAGTGAAATTTCCATTCAAATTCGAGTTCTCATAAATTTAATTGTAAAATGTTGCATCCCTTAATTTAACACCATATTTATTCAAAATGGATGTACATAATCTACACAAATTCCCTTTCCCCATGTAAAATGTTTCATTCTGTTTTCGATGACAAATCCACATCTTTTCATTCTCAATTCACACGGATTCGATGTTTCAAAAGTGAACTATCCACTTTAAATTTATATAGAGAAAACTTATAACATAAATTTAAAAATCTCAAAGATCAGTTATCGAACTGGACATCGGTAAAAGTATAAAAAGAATATCAGGAAACAATTATTAAATAGTTGGGTAAAATGTATGAAATTTCCAGATCAAATTAATCTCCCACGTGGAGTGTTTTATAAAACTATTCATCTCTTTCTCTCTAAGTTCATTGTTAACCTTGTAGTATTATTTAGGCCAGTAATATTTAATACGGTTAATTTAAAACGAGTGAAAAGTTTTCTCGGAATTTCTTCAAGACAGCGATACAGGAAAGCTAACCATAAATCAGATTGAACTTACTCAAAACCAAGTTCACTTTACCTAATTGGTCTATATTTGATTATTAAATATAGAATATTTTTTTAATATTATAGACTCGTTATAAGAACGTTTGAAAAATTTCTTAAACCTTATTGCAAACGATGAAATGTCTACTTACAATATTATTGCAAAATGTTATAAATTTAATTCAAGAAATTTTTTACGCACATATGTACATAGAAGAATATAACATAAAACAATATATAGCATATTTTATTGTAAACGTGTTACTCATCTATAGAACCATGTCCATACATGGTCATCTGAGCAAGACTTAAATTGACAGGTTACATATAAATACGGCAATATGTTGTAAACTGTCGAAATATGGCTTCAGTCTACTGCATCCTCATAATATGTTACAAAAAATGACTCTTTTGAGTTCGACTTGTTTATTGTTAAATTGAACTTGTTTTGCTATCTATTAAAATACAAATACTAAATAAATTTTTATTAATTACTGTCAAATATGAAGTAATTAACACTGATTTAATATATTTACATTTTATAGAATTTATACACGGATAAAATTTTCTCAAATTTATTGGAAAAATATCTTTTCTATCCCTATCATTACTTTTTTTGCTTTCTAGTCAAATTTATATTGCAATCTAATAAAGGTTACTGGTTTTTACTAATATATAATATTTATGTGAACTCATTGATATTTATTGTACATTTTATAAAGCGATTAACGTAAGATGGTAAATGGCAAAAATAGTTGACTGCCGAAACAAGAAATATTCTTATATATAAATTGTTTACCTAATATTGAAATAAGTAAACAATGGTTTTCTTTGTTCAATTTTTTTATTGTTTTACATAATATGAGACATTTTTCAGCCAATAGGTTAACTTTTAAATGAAAACTAAATATTCTTTCTGGATGAATAACAAAACATTTATCAGCTTTACAGAGAAATATTGTTTATTCAAGTTTGAAATTTTAAACACCGAAATTTGTTTTGGGTCGTGCAATTCGCAATAAATGTAACCAGTCTTATGCATAATTTCTTTGTTTGCGTTTTATAATCGTTTGAAGTGACTTTTCAAAATGGAAAAGATATTGCAACTTGCAGTGGCTATAATTTCTTGCTCTATACATTTAAGCGAAGGAACGTAACGAATCACAAAAGGGGAGGATGAGCTGTCTAGTATCTTTAGTCGACGTGTTAAATCGCGCTGGTTGAATTATAGAGCAGGTAATTAAATTAAGAAATACCCGAGGTACGATACTCCTCATAATTCTTTCAGCGATCCTTCATTCGTTGTTATGTCAAATAAGACTGTTAGAAAATATAAAGCCAGTTTTACTGACCAATTAAATCAAATTTTTTCTCTTTGATAGAATTTAAAAAATTGTAAACACAAAATTATAATTTACCAAACTAATATCATTTTCAACCTTTCTAAATTGCAATGAAGAATTATAGAAAAAATAGACTAAAAATGCATTAAAAAATGTTTAACAAAACAGTACACATTACTTGAATCAATCGACTTTTCTGCATTTCTAGTAATTGTCAGAAATCATTATTATCTCGGATTCAAAATTCCAGGTAATCCTAGATAAACATTTAACGTATTTCATCAAATCTAAATACTGACAGAAGTTTTCTATTTCTTTGTATTTCTATTTCTTATATTAAAAAATTCCATATTTTATAAGAAGAAATCGTTTGTTTAAAATTTCCTGGAATTTGAAATGCGAGATAAAATACTTCTTTGATATGAATAGAATAACGATAATAGAAAAAAAGTTTTTGAGTTCCAATTCTTCACAGATCAACTATTTGCTCAATATTTCTAGACTACCGTGTTTTCATAGTGATACTACGATGCCACTTGATTGTGAAGTATCTTGTATAAGTGCATAACACGATCCCAAAATGTCACATTGATGTCACAATGGTACTATAATAATACCGCATTTGTTACACATTAATAATCCAATAATTTCAAATCACGATACCGCAGCGATATAATCTTGTCATGGAAATTACCAACTGCAAGTGTTAAACATGTCTTACACCCGTATACCTCGCGTTTAAAAATTACACCACCAGAATATCACTGCGAAAAGCACGGGTTGTAATTTAGATAACTAACTAAAATCCTTCGTAAGTTAATAAACAATATTTTTAATTACATTATTAACACGTTACATATGTAAAATAACTAAATTAACATTTGTAAATTTATTATTTACCAAACTACACTGTATGACTGAATTAATTTTAAACCACTGATGTGATAAACTATAGCAGATTAATATCCATTTATTATAATCAATTTTTATGTTTAAATATTAATAGTTGTTATTTAATTTTAAATTATAATACACCGAAAATTGTAAAAAAAATGTTTACATGTAGACTTTCTTTTAGGAATCTTTTACGAACTCAACGTTAAATTTTGAAAATGTGACAGCTGATTATTATGGATTGATTAATAAAGTTTTAAGATTAATAAAGTATTAATATAGATTTAAAAATTAATAAAGATTCCATTTAAGTTTTAAGCTTCAAAATATTTATGTTTTAGTAGATAATCTGAAGTGAAATGGATTTGATAGAGCAGTAAGGTCTGCTGGAAGCAAATTTATAACGGCATTTATGTTTTAGTAAAATATATGACAATTTCCAGTTATGCTGTATTTGCATTATAACCAAGTATTACATTTTAATACTTATAATTATATAACTAGTATACATAAACGTGCTTTGATAAAATAACAAAATTCCATAATTGCGTTATGTCTTACAGTTGACGCCGTAATAATTTATTAATTAATTTCGAACGGCTATGACCATCTTTTTGTGAGCAAATTTTATTATGCAAACCTTATATCGAATCTCGTTAGCAAAGTTATATAAAGGGAAATTGTACAGGAGAATAGGCCCGGTGAAATTAAATTTGACACATGTATGTTTTATGAAATGTCAGCAAGTTGAGAAACTACTGCAAGGGAGAGATAATAAGGCGTAACTGACTTGTTTTAAAGTAAAACTCTAAACTTCTAAAGAGATTTCTGTAAATTCTATCGTTAAACCCTTTTTGAATACAAATTATATTACATTATTTATTACATTTCTAAACTAATGAGTTAAATATCATTAATAAAATCGTATTATTTATGAAATTAACAAAGAATTTTAAACATGAAGTATTTTTAAATAAATGCAAAGCCTGTGGCTGAATATTAAAGAGCTTCATTTAATTGCAGCTTAACATTAACGTCGTATTAAACAATTACCTTTCTTGGGTACATTTTTCTAATTTTTACATCCTTAGAATATATACATTTACATTACTCAGTTTATATTCAATGTCTGTAAATTATGTACGGAAAACTTTAAAAATTAGTATGCAAGTTTTTATGTTTGTTCTATCGAGGTAAATTCTAATCTTATAATGTAATATGTGGTATACTGAAATAAATAACAAAACTAAGATACACGACAGAAAATTTGTTTACAAATACACAAATTACCATGCTTTATTTAGGTATACAAAAAATATCAGAATAAGTTTGAAATTTTTATTATCGTGACTCTATGATGAAAATAGAACAGATATGTATAATAAATAATATAACAAAAAAATAAAAAAATAAAAAAAATAATAAAATAATATATATAATATACATATAAAAATATAATATATATCTATTCTATTCAGATATATATATCTGTATGTATTTGAAGCGACAAAACTCAGAGCAGTGTTCACGGTAACGCCCTAGTCGTTGCTTAAATGTGTTGGCAACACTACCCGTGCAATCTTAAGCGGTGAAATTCGTGCAAAAGTAAAGTGTGAAATCTATATTCAATTCACAGAGTTCAAATAAATTGAAAATAAAAATACATGCTTTCGATGTGGATCGAAAAACGATATTTCCTGTTTTAAATAATTTTAGACAAACTTTCATACTGATCTTCGAAATTTTTCTATGAAAATCCCTCGTAGATTTTACGCGAATTCGCCACGAAATAAGAAGAAACTATAAAAAGTTCGCGTATAAAATTTTGAACAATCCATGTAGAAATTCACTACACATCATACGATAGCTGTGCTGAAATATTTTATGCAAATGTTCTTCGCATACAGGCCGAAACCAAGTGTTTTCATTTGTAATCTTGTTGTACTCCACGAATCGAATTTAGCAGGATAAGCTCGATTGTCATAAATTATTAATTTTTATTAATTTTATGCCATCAGAAAGTCGGCATTTTTTCATTGCATGCAAAAAAATACATTAAATGTAAATAAATAACTACAATATTGTTAACTTTGGTCACGTATAATGGAGGTATATTTTTGAGTGAAACTAACAGTCATTTGAAATTACTTACCCTTAGCTGTAGAACCCGATCAACCGAGTTTCCACTAATTGGTAGCTCGCAAGTAGTGAAGATATTGCGAGTTCTTCGCGAGACTCAACGACTCGTAAATTTCCTGAAATTTAACGGTTGGCAAAATTCTCGCAACATAATAATCGATTTTTATTTTCTTAAATTGAGTTTTCAGTCTACCATCATGATATTTTTTTTTTTCTCTATAAAATTAAGACATACTTGCAGAACTATGATTTAAAGATCAGCGAAATTAGAAACAAAAAAATCTTTAATACTGTAAATTCGTTAAATTATTTTCTGTAGAGACATTATTAAAATAATCTTTCTTGCGAACTGGAAATAAATGAAATCATAATTTCTCAGCATATGTGTGTTACTCAATTATTTTTCTAAAATTGTTAACAATTTTCGATGTATATTCGGAAGAGTAAAATGTATTACATAAACTAAAATACAAATATATGTTATATAAAATATTTATTCATTTGCTATATTAATTAGCGTATAGTTGCACAGAGTGACTTACTATATTAATATATACACATACAAATACTCTTCGTTACATAATAAATCTGAGCAAAACGGTTGGCAGACCGATTTTTTAATTTCGGAGGCAGTGTTTCAATTCCTAAGAAGTCAATGTTTTTTTACGCATGAAAAATTAGACATTTAAAACCTTTTAAAATTGGTTTCATAAGTTTATTTCTGAAATACTGTTTTAAACTTTTCAGACTTCTGCGAACTTTTTCAGACATTTTATTATCACAAACGGATTCATTTTGCGAAAAATGAAATACTGATTATTTAGTGTTCCAATTTGTTGGCAAGTTCTACGAATATAAAATTAAAATTTTATTTTTAACAGCATTTTTTATTTATTTTGGGTGCATTACTTTTCGTTAGAAAATACAATTTAGTTAGCATAATAAGAATATGTACATTTTGAGATTAAATTGCTTCAGAAATCGTCATTAAATCTAAGATCCTCTTAAATGTGAAGTAGGCCGAGGTTTTCATCATTTCATTGGTTAGAACTAGAACTAGAGTACCATTTTTAACAGGGATTGTTAAAAGCTATTGCCCTTCCAATTGCAGTTTCCTTTAAAACCATCAAAACTATACTTACAACGTAATCAGTATGGAACAGTTCTGTTCAGATTATGTCGTTAAATATTTCACCAAATCTGATGTGTTCCGATTCAAAAGCCAAAATAGGTATGAATAACAATAAAAATATGCACTTATATCGATGCTTTAAAAGGATTATGAAAGCCACTTATTAAAAATCGTGTGTCAAGTTACTATACCGTGAAGACGGCACGATGATATTTAATTTTGTGGCTCAGGAGTCATTTATTACGTGCATTTCACAACAAGAATAATAGTTATATTGAAATAGAAATATAAAAAAAAAAAAAAAACGATTTTCCCTGAAAATAATACAACTTCGTGTCTCGAGTGATAAATTAGTAAGCGCAAAAAAGTGCATCTCAAATGCAACGCGACTCACTCTTGTGCGGGAAATCTCAAATTAAAACCGTAAACACGGCTAATATCAATCTTGCGAAAATAATGCTGAGAATTTTTATATGAATGCAACATCAATTACAAGGCGGCATGCTCTCAGTATTTTTTCGCCCCGCCTCATCTATTACTTTTGTATTTTGCGCTCTTTAACCGTTTTTCTTACCGGTCACCTACACTTTACGAGCTATGACGAATATTTATAATTTATTCTAGGATTACTCCGTTAATTGCTATACGCAGCGGTGTTCATTTATTCTTGACCTGATTTATTCGTAGTCAAATAAATGAAATATTTTAGAATAAAATTGTAACAGTTAATCAGTTTGAACAATAACATTTATAAACAATGTTGCGTAATTAAAATAGTATTAGGAAACAAGAGCAATTTCAACATGGTGAATTTTCCAACTTTATAAATTATAACACGTGAAGGTAGATGTCATTTTTAAAGTTCCAATTAGACAAATTTAAAGTCAATTTTCCCTTTAATTTCAGAAAGCGATTTTAGAAAAGTTATATTTTAAAAAGGTCTAATATTTATATACAAAAGTCTAGTATTTATTCACCTTTATAATATTTGTATTTACAATATTATCGTGTAATTGTATGACAGATTTTGTTTTAATATCAGGTATGAATGAGTAATTCATATTTAAAACTTGTTGATATTCTGATTTAATCAATGAAACAATGTTTTTAAATCATCGAACCCTATTTACTTATTTTATATAATTGTACATTAAAAGTACGGGTAATTTTCAAGAATTAACACATGTCATGAAAATTTGTTTGAATAATTTAATTCTTAAGAAAAAAAGTTAAGGCAATTTCATTTATTCAATAAATTTCTTGCAAAATATTGAACTACTTCGACGTCAGTCACTAAGCTGTGTGTTTAATACAATATTCTTGTTTTTCGTTGGTGTATTATGTTACTGTTAAAAAGCAATAGATGTGATTTTTTAAAAAAAAATTAAAGCTCCTTCCTATTTTGAAGGACAAAAAGTTACATCATGCAATAATTCTAAATTAAAAGAAAATGTAGTGAAATCTTAAATATTATTTCTCTCCGTGTACTGATAAAGTTTATTACTTTTAATTAAAATTCCAGTAATCTGTTTCAACGAAAAAAATAAATAGAATAAGATAATTCTTATTACGTCTCGAAATTTCAAAGACAACTTTATTATTAATTTAGAAATACTTCGACATCGTTGCACCGATCTTAAGAAAATCGATCAACCGCACGTAAACAAACTACCGCACTCAACGCTCCAACGATTAACATCGTATCCAAATAGAACCACGTCAGATTCTAATGCAATGTTTTTTTCGTAAAAGTTATACATCCATTGTCCATCCGTTTTTACGAAATATATAAAAACACTGCACAGAAAATGAATTTTCAAAACCACACACATACATTTTATTAACATTGCATGACATTTCGTCCTCTATTTTTTAAAAAATTTTAAGCAATCATAAATATATTCACTCAGTTGAACGAGATCGATTAGGCAGTGGACCGCTAATTATAACAAAATTATTGACTCTGTAATGTTGAATGTTTTTAAAATGATGTTTCACGAAAAAAAAAAAATAATAATAATAAAGTACTTAAAATTATAATGCATACAACGATCGAAAAAAAAATGATATTTACCACAAATATATTACTTTAATAGGAAAAAAATATATATATAAAAAAACCAGTTAACTTTTTTACTGAAAATTGTACTGCATTTCAGTTATTAAGTAAGAAGTAATATTGATTGTCTTATTCCTGTTAAAAAGAAACTATCAATCATTGAAATTTCCAAACAATTATGAATATTCGCATGGCAAAATGTATTGTTCAACCTTTGAACAACGATTCCCGTAAGTTCAGTTACATTAAAGTCGCAAATTGTGCCGTAAGGAAACAAAACAAAAACCACAAATCAACTTTACTATGGCTAGAACTGGACCCTTGGAAGCTGTTTACCACAGGTCGAGTTACAGTACATGTTTTAAATATTTCCACCAAATAAATCAAATTGAATCGTAAAGAGATTGTAACTAATGCATTGTTCTTTAGATACTTTAATATGTGAAAGTGCTAAATATGGCTAAGTGATAAATTTATGAAAAATGGATATATATACATATATATACTTAGTAGTTTTAATAAATGACTTGAATAATTGTAATATTCAGACTTATTCTAAAAATGTTCTATTAATATTTTACAAATAAAAATTTGTATTTTTAAACTTTTATATTTTTAGACTAAATTCATTTCGCTACCAAAATATCATTAACTTTCTCAATGCAACTTTACAAATTAAATTATATTAATTAAAATAATGTTGTGTTTCCTATTATAAGAAATTGTTATTTTATTTTAATGTCACGTTAATTTTTTCTCATAAACAGAGGTATAAATAAGGTAGACAAATAAAAATATATAACAAGTTCATACAAATTAATACGTAGCAAAATACTGAGCAATTTTTATGCTGCGATAAATTGTTTTTCAACTGAAAAACAAAATGATGACTTTCAAATAAAGTAACAAATACAATTCTATCATTTGTACTAATTTACATTTATAAATGAGATAATATATATTTAAAGATTAAAAATTTAACAAACGTGTTCGTGCATAATCCTGAAAATGTCTGTAAAGCTTAGGTAATTCCTATAAAACCGTAATATAATCAGGTGTACAGTATTTATTCTGCTTAAGAGATTATCTATATTTTCACAAGTTTTTAATATTTACGATGTTGCAACTCGATAAAACAAAACTACAAATTTTCGTTAATTATACAAAATATACATTAAATTGCGTTATGTATTTCATGTTTCGTAATATCAAAACATCTATGAAATAATTCAATATTGTTGCCTCAATTTTCGCTATTGTATTTTGTTCTAATAATACAAAAATGTAACTTTTAATCAACGTAAAGATTGTATAGTTATAAATCAACGTGTAATTATATTTCATTTTTTTTACAATAAATGGTAATTTTTTTCACCAAATATTTTTAATTAAAAATATTACAAAACATAGTTCATACAAAAATGCATAAAATCATTTATGATGTTTATTAAATTATAAAGTCCTCATTATAAAACAACAATCAATGCAAGTTCAATATTTATTATAACAAATGATTATTAATGATAAAATGAAAATATATCAATTTCTCGTATACTTAATTGGCACTGTAATAGACGATATTTCAACCAACAAAAATTCAAATAATAATTTGGATTTATTGTACGAAATAATACAATTTTTCATAAACCAACACTTTGTTGGCATTTTCCAAACACAAAACATTTGGTAACTCTGTTCCTTTTTAAATGTAGAAAAAACATATGTAGAAAGAAAATACAACTGTAGAAAGAAAACATTCAGTTCGGAAATTATACTCTTAAATAAAAATGTATGCAATATTTATAACATACATATGAATTGTAATATTTAGCACGCGTGTCAAGTACATGTAAGGAAATTACAGTTCATCCGATGAAATATGCACACGATAATTCACATCATATTTAGATGATGTTATATCATATAATATAATTTATTAAGTGTTTCATTTAATATATAAAAACATTTCCGCAACATATTCATATATTAAAATTCGGACCATAGGTTCTGTTATTCAAAAACGTCTATTAATTAACGTAGAAACAAAAAAAAAATTAATCAACGTATTATAATAAATACAATATAAGATTTTTTCCGTTAAATAAAAAAATGTGCATCTTAGATATTAAAAGAAAATATCAAATTGTGTTAAAATTATTTTTTAAACTATTTTAAATTCATGCAACATTCAAACAAGATAAATTTTGTGTGGAATTTTCACACTTCTCTCAAGTTCTTACTTGATGTCAAGTTTAGGAAGTCCTTTATATAGCATAACATTAGAGGTGTAAACATCGCTTCTCCAGTGCACAAACAACGGACGCTACTTAAACCTAAGTTCATGTTTATATATTTAACTCTATGCATGATACACATCATAGTATACATAGTAAAATCGTATTTATAAACTACTTGCATTTGTATTATTAATGTCATTGTTCTTATCACTGTCATTGTTGCATCTGTCATTATTATTATTATTGTTGTTGTTGTTGTTGTTGTTATATATCTAATATAAAAACAAAAAATTGAAAATAATTGCAATTCATGTGAAGAAAATAAAATTTAACTATACAAAATAAACTCTCTTGAAGGATATATTTTTGAATGTAGAAATTTAAAAAAAAAAAAACATTTTATTTATACATAAAATTTAAAAAATATAAATTTGACTTAAAATGAGAATGAATTTTACAAAAACATAATTATAAATTAAATTTGAAATATGATGTTAAAAAAATTTAAGAATAAAAAGTGTAATTT
>JABFOX010000854.1:0-14643 GCA_022817665.1 Axea sp. ZL-2020
CACGGATTATGCAAGCGAATAGGTAGGCGGAGGTATATCTTTGGCGGGGAGTGGACATCCATTAGCAGGCTTTGTGCCGGCACGGCGGTCTCTATGAATCCCCTCTGTGCTTGAGTGTACCTATATCAACAACCCTCTGGACTCCCCATACGCTTTCTGCCCTTCACTCACTTTCGAACTTCCTCTGAATTCGGCCCTCTCCTACTCTTTTTCATCCTCCAGTGCTCTTTGTACTTCTGCAAAAACCGTCGCCTTTCTTTCTGCTCTTTATCTGCACTCTTCCCTCGTTCTTCAGCGACCCTTTCGTTTCTTCGCTGATATGGCCAAACCGATATTTACTAAAGACTCTTTTCACATTCCTTCGCAAATCATTCGGATATGTTTCATCTCATATTTCATGTATCAAGTTATGAATATACTATTTAAGCTTAGTCATAACAATGAATCATGCACTGCGAAATAGAAAGGCTTAAAATATTATATCCAGCTCTCGTTTATTATAAAAAGGAACCAGAAGTATCTACCTTCTGTGACACATGTATTCCATACATGCAATTTAAATTGTGTAATTACGTTTTGTAATTTTCGTTTACGTGTCATAAACGCTAAAATGTTTCTGTTGTATAATTTTTATATTTAAATTTGAGCACTTATTGTGTATCTTATATGAGTGTTATATTATGTAGATATTAAAAGAATATATAGAGATATGTATCAGATAGATAAACAGTGATATACTAGACATTGACCAGATATTGCTTCAGCAGTGTTTGGTTAAAGACCGGCTAATATTTTGTGCAACCAGATATTATCAAGATATTAACTAGACTTTGTATAATAATTGTCGGAAAACTGACGAAATAATAAAAACGAACACAGATCAAACTTTTACCAGAATATCTTCCAACCAGACATTGTATCCGTTTAATAACTAATTGTCTGTTTAATATTTATTATCAATGTTTAATCGATACCTGGTCAATATCAAATCAATATCTAGATAGGCTCTGTTTGTTGTGTAGTTAATATCTAGTAAAACTTCATAAAACATCCCGGTTAATACAGTGGGCGTACAAATTTATCGTTATCTAAAATATTCATTTATAATATTGTTTTAGATTTTGAAATGATGACATTACAGTTAAATTAGATTCTACTTATTTTCAATTTTATAGGATCAAATCTTGATTGAAATTATATATATAAGTAAGTACATATATTCAGATAATATTCAGACGGTAACTACAGTTGTAACCAAGATGTTATCCAGAAGAAATTCACATCAAATTCATAAATGATTATACGTATTTTACGATGAAATTGTAACGGGAACTGTTCTTCACTCAACTATTTTCTAAAAATAAAAATCTCAAAAATTTTCAAATAATTTACAATTATTACCCCGAATAATTCCAAAGAAGCTCCAGTTAATTTTGTTTATGCGGGTGTATTAAAAATATTCACAAATAAAAATAATCAATGTCAACAATTGTTCGTTTTAATGATTATTTAATTTTTAGATTATATATAATATTTGATGCCCTGGTTTATCGTGCATTAATAAATATAATAGATTTTTTAATAATATAAAAAAGGGAAGTTTTTTTTTAGATATCTCCAAAAATTAAGTGATTTGAGATGAAGTGTAAATAAAACGATTATGACAATTTCTTATCGTAAAAAATTCAAAGTCAATTTCAGTCGATTTTTTCTTTCGAAAACAATTTTTAAGATAAGGTTAAAAACTAAATTGCGAATGCATGATTTACCAAGTGGTAAATAAATTCATCTCGAGTTCCATTATGAAAAACATTTTAAACCGTTCCTCTCCCCTTCGCCATTTATCATCATTCAAATTTCATGCTCGCGTCCACTTCGTGAATAACTGACAAACCCCTTCTCTTGGAAAGGTAACATTACATACCGCAACCCTTTATACAACTATCCAAATAACACGTCAACAATACGGCAAAGTTCAACTCCATCTTTCACTGTTATAAACAAACCGTCTCCTTTCACGTGCCATAAACCAAAAATGACAATAAATCGTGGAATCGGAGCCAATACTGTTAAAAAATTAAAGCATTTCTTTCAGTGCAGTGACGTGACATTAGAAGTAGAAGGCTTTCTGCTGACCCTCAAACCAAATTCCTTCGGTATCGTCGGGCTGTGTGTCTTTGTCCTTCTTCCACATCTTTTCACAGTTCCTTTTTTTGCTGTCGATAAAATAATTCTTGTAGTTTTTTTAAGTCCTTTTCTTCCCGAGTGTCTGTCTCATCCTTTATTCGGGCTCTCTTCGTCAAACGGCAGTCCATTTCCGACTCTCCCTGGACCGCGCTACTTTTACCCTAGCCTTTTTTTTATTTTTCATCTTTTTTCGTCTCGACCGAGCGTTCTTTCCTTTCATTCCATTCGCCGTCTGTCAGTCGCTTCCGTGGTTAGCACTGTACCGTTCTGATTTCCGTCCACAAATACCGCATCGGTTGAACCATAAAACTACTTTCCGACGGAATCCACATACAGAGATATTAATTCATTGCTACAGATAACTTGAAACGATTTTTCACCTAACTCTTATTTACTTTGACTCTGCCAATTCCATATCTTTTTATTAATCACCACATATAAATTATGTTGGATGAACGATTACGTGATGCGTGAAAAAGAAATATAATTCTTATATTTGTGGATAGTGCTTATCTTGAATTCGAACTATTATACAGAATAAAAGCTAGTTTTAAAGTTATTGAAGATAGTATTTTTTGTAATAAAAGTGAATAATGAAGAAACAGAAATGTTTTCACACGAATATCACGAATTGTGTTTTGCATTTTGTAGCAAGTACAACTATATTTTTTGCAACAAAAAAAAAGCTTTGTCACTATAGTGTAATAAGCGATTATTAAAATGAATGAATTAATCAAAAATAAACAAATGTAACAATTGTATACAGAATCAAGCATAATAAGATTATTAATAGCAAAAATGTATTCAAAAGATGAATTACAATGTATAAAATATATAACAATGATTTAAAAATAAAACAAAGATTTAGCTATGCCACAATACTATTTACTTTTTTAAACAGTGGGTTACAAAATTGCGTACCCTTCTAATAGATAGTTGAGTATGAACCCTTTTCACCTTGCTTTTCCCACAGTAAAATTAATCCTCAATTGTAGATAGGCTTCAATAGAAGAGAATAGTATTTCGACAATTGTACTAGTACTTGTTTTAAATCCCAACTAAATCATCTTAAATATGACATGCAAATATTTTAATACGATAATACACAGCAGGGAAAATAAATAATATGATATAAGTATTTATATCACATTATTACACATTTAAGACAATTTTACTGATTTTAATAAATTCAATTAAATATTAGTGAACATTACATAAAATATGTCACGTGGATAATCCAATTAAATCTGCTTAATTACGTACAATTATTTGTTGATTATCGTATATAAAATTTTTTGTACATGTCGTTAATATTTAGTTCAAACAAGTAAATAATGTTGTTGGTACTTGTGTACATTACTCATTTATTAAAACGCGAATTCAATTTTCCCGACAATAGTATTCTTTTACTCTATATATAACCATATATATAGCTATTTATATATATAGCTGTATGTAATAAACAATCTAATCAAAATTCAATCGTACAGAAATTAACAACTGAATGGGAATTCAAATTCTCCGTAACTTATTTAAACCTATGTAATTTTAATTCCAATATATGTGTTATATTATATTTGTGCTTATTTTATAATTTAAGTAAAAGTTCGTCGAGAGTGTATGTAGTAAAATTAAGCATATATTTAAATAATTTAAAATTTTAACTCTACTTGCATTCCTAATATTACATTTTTAATCTAACGACAGAATTATTACAGTCTTCTTTCATTTTATAAAGCCAAATGTTATGTTTTTGTACAAGAAAGATAATTGATTAAAATATTTATTAACTTCAAAATTTATACAATTCTGTAAGAGTTTATAGAAATGTCAGATTTTTAGAAACTTAAATTTCATAAACTTACTGAGACATTTGAAGATTTTACTAAATTTAGATTAGTTATATAAAGAACTCTTTAAAAATTTGCAAATATGTATTTGTCCTCTTCCTCCAGTCATTTTATCAGTATTTCGTAAAAACTTTTTATCAGGTTTTCTTACAAATTATTTAGACTATCACAAATCTTTTATTCTTTCACAGACTTTTTATAAATTTATTATTTTCTCTTAAATATTTACAATGTTCCAAAAAACATAACAAGTGCAGAAAAGTATGAGAACTATAAAGTTAGGAATACAACAGGAAGAACTTTATTAATATCGCCAAAAAGCGTGGTTAGCATAAAAAATGATAAAATTAAGGTATACATAATTTGAAGATTTCTTTAGTTCAAGGCAGGTATTTAAAATTGGAGCAACTATAAAATCCTGAAGAAGTCTACAAAGGTTGAATTTTGATACAGATTTTAAAGTTTCAGAAACCTTTGTATTGATTTATTTTTACAAATAGTGAGAAAAAGTAGCACAAAAACATCATTTCGATTAAAATAAATAAATGATAAAATATATATTTTAAAGTTTGCATAAATGAATTTAATATTATTTTTATATGCATTATAAAGAATATTTTTTACCATTCTATTTACAATATTAACATAACTACAAATATAGTAAGTTTAAATCTCAAAAATTGAATGAGTTTTTCAAAATTATAAAAATGCTCACATAATAAATCTTTCCTGCTTCTTAACTTCATTTTATTTTTTACGATATCAATTTTTTTAATAATAAAAGTATATATACAATTTTAAATTATTTATATTTGTTTATCCAGAATAAAATTTAACAAACAAATTTTATGCCCGTTTTATAAACAACGAATTCAACTTCAATATAAAGCCCGCAGTCAAATAAATATACATTCAAATTTATGAATTTTGTTTACAGAAATTTCCCACAAAATTGCATTAAATTAAACACAGTGGAATTAAAAAACAGTTACTTATTGATACAATCGAAAGTGTAAATGTACATATTATCGGCACATTACGAATTTAAAGGGTGGAAGAGAGTCTCTATTAAAAAGCGAAAAGAGCGTTAATAAGATAACGCCGGAGGCGTGCGTGTGTGATGGGGTTGACAGGGGTGACGCGCTTGGGGTCGGGGGGCGATTTGAAGTGGTTAGAGAAGAATAAGGTAGCTACGTTGCTACGAGTTTTCGTATTATACGGAGATTATCAACCTGCTCTGTCCCAATCCTGGTGCTTTATAAGGGAGTCGACGCTGTATCGCAGTAGGACGGGAAACAAGGAGGGGGCGAGACAGAGGCTTTCGAAGCTCAGGGGTTACAAGCGAGACATAGAAGCACGCATACGACGCGTTCCCTTGGGACAAGGCCGCTCTTTATGCTCGATATAATACCGCTCTCAAAACATACACACTTCTCGCTCGTTCTCTTAACGCACGTAGTGCACATGTTTGTATGTACAAACGCGTTTGTATGTGTGTGTTTATAATCCTTCGTGATACAAGTTACGTGTACGCCCTTGCGTGTACACACGGGCTTTCATACGTACAGTCTTCTACTCCGCGGTGAAACGGAACAATTTGGTACTTTTTTTTTTCTTGAATTTTCACTTATGTATTTTAGTAATTTCATAAAATGTGACTTTTAAACTAATAATATTTGAGGAAACAAGTCATTTCGTGTTAGCAAATTCTCAATAATGCCACGTTTACGGAGAATATTGCAAGAGTCAAAAATTAAGGGCATAATAATTAAATAAAAAGAATATTAATTCAAATAAAGTTAACAATAATACCCTGTTCATATTTAATGCTGGTTAATTCTTTCAGCAATGATTAATCAGTTTAAAGTATTACTTTGTAACTATTGTTTTCTTTTTGCAGACTTTAATAAATGCTGAATTCTTATATTTTATAATCATAATGATAATAAATATTTCACAAATATACTTTTATAATACTTGTGTAATTACTGAAGAATTATGCATTATTACATTTGAAAAATGAAAAATCTTACAAATAAAATTATGAATTATATGTAATCAAGTATGTATAGTTAAAAGTACTTATAAGAATACCTCGATTATTTTTATATTTAATTTAAAACTATTCTCAAAAAATCTCTATTTTTTATGTTACATTTCTATATACTGGGAACACATTTCTTTACACGTACAAAAATTGTGTTCAGTTTTTATTATCACTTACTAATTAGTATTATTTTTCGTTTGATTTATAAAACAATTTATAAAGATTATGTCAGTTTAACTAACGAGAAGCCGCCTAAACGCTAACTTCAAGTAGTATATAAAAGAAACTTGTCTGTCACTCATTGACTTAACGCGTAACCTTGTTTCATATTTCACATTTAATATAATTACCGATCATATCCAAAAAGGCTACGTGTTATGTCAAAGAGTGACAGATGACGTTTCTTTTATATATATATATATATATATATATTACACTTGAATTTGGTTCTTATACAATATGCTTTTTAAGTAATTTACTGTTCAATCAAACTTTTATATATATACATATGTATACATAGAAAGAAGTCAAAAACTGGATATATATATTACATTATACTAGTAGTCATTTCGTCACTGGTTTTTATTTCATGTCAAAAATAAAAAGTATGACACAAAAATATGGTACGAGTATTGTATTCATGTTACCTGTAACAGAAAGCGAGGTAGGAAATGCACTGAAAGTGTATTGATTTATATAGTCTATGATTCTTTAATGTATTTTATACATTGCATTTTGTTGGAAATTATGTATTTTTATATATACATGTGTGTACATATTATTTTAATTAACTGTGTTTTTTTTAATTTTACAGCTGTAATCTTTAAACTGTAAATTTTAAATATAAAGCTTTAATCTTTAAACTTTGAACTTTGTTGTTAACACCATACGTTTACTTTGTTCAACATAATTATATGCATGCGGAACAAATAACTAAATAGGTAATTTTTTTCAATTAAAATTTTTAATCTCGATATCAACCTCAGGAAGTAGCAGTAAGCAACTAGTAACAAGAAAAAGTTACAACTTTAATTTAATCAAATAAAATAAGTTTATTATAATATGTTTAAATATTTAAAATACAATAATTTTGTTTTTTTTTTTATTATTTTTTTTTACAAGTGGAAATGCTTGTGAAACGTTTGGTAATAAAGTTTGTTTTTTAATGTTGATGGTAAAATTAGCATTGCCTCTAAATAAAGAAAGGCATTAGAAAATTATTTAACATTGCTCATTCTATAATAATTTATAATTCTTGTTTAGTTTATATCATATTTCTTTTAGAAAACATCATTTACTATAAAAAAATACTTTTACCGACATTTTGGTGTATATTCTTAATCAGCTCAAAGGCGCTTACAGAATACAATGTTAAAATCTTTCTTTTTACGAATTTCATTTAACAACGACATACTAAATCTTAAAATTACACAGTGGACGACTTTTACAAATACTCATTTATAGAAATAGTTCGATTCTCAATTGAGAAAATTCACATTTAGCACTAGGCTTATTACACAACTAGCAAAACTTTAGCACGAGTCTAGGTACTAATGTTTGATGAAATAGCAAGAGTATAAATACAACCTGTGAAACAAGAAACAGATACTTGTCTATTCTTCTATAACAATATGACAATAGCATTCCTTATCCAGAGTTTTGTCTGAATATTTATTAGCAATTTGCCATACTTCTACGATACTAGTATCTGACTATTTTTGTTTGAAAAATAATTCTTGTGTTATAAAAAGTTACTAATTACGTATATGGCATATTACAGAAGTTAATTGATGACAAGAGAATGGTCCATTAAAAATGTAATGGAAAAGAGACACTACTATTAATGTTATAATTAATTATTATTTTTATATTTATTTTGAATACTCTACATAATGGATATATTTGCAACCAATCTTGTTACTCACATTTTGTAACTCATAAATGACCAATTAAATCGTAATAACTCTAAAACGTAGTTGAAAAAATACAAACTCTGAAAACTTGAATAACTCTGGTTATCTCAGGTCTTGTATTTATTTTCAGAATATATATGTATATATGTATAAAACAAAGATAGATTGAAATACCAAAAATTCACGAAAAATTACAATTACAAAGACCACATGTGCTTTAAAATTTTTGCACATGTATTTGAAATTAACCATACGTTTATCAAATATCGTAATAAATATGAAAGATAAATCTATAAAATAGTCAGATGTGAAATAGAATCAAACTATTACATAATATTCAAATTTAATAAGACAATGGTTTCAGTTATTTCTAGTCTAATATCAAATCAAAAATTAAAATTTAAATTTGGTTCTGTATAACCTTTTCTTAAATAACTACATATTATTTTCTGTTAAATGTACGTCTTTTATAATCTTATATATGTACAGTAAATATACAGAATATATTACCGACCGACATGACCTGGTTTTTCACTTTGTTCACTTTTTCATTTGTCCCTCTGGTGTATTTCTATGGATTTTTTGTAAAACTTTATAAAAAAGAATGTTGTTTTACATACTTTCTTTACGAAACTAATTGTGAGTATTGTACATTTCATTAGATTTAAGATAATATCTGTGGTTATTTAATGTTATTAAAAATTACATTAATTTGAAAATTAAAAGTTACAAAAGATTTAGAACAATTAATTTTTACGGATATTTAATTTTATATTATTATATTTAATAATATATTTATATTTAAATTTGTATCGAATGTTAAAATAGAACTTTAAATGAATTTTATTACTTTTTTTTAAGTTTATATAGTATACATATGCAAGTTTTATTACACTGAATAATTACAATTTTTACGACATAAGACGATTTTTATTATCAAATTATATATTATATTCCGATATAAGTAAGTATATAGTTTATTATATACTTTACATACAGAATAATTGATATTTTAAACTTATATATATTTTAACATAGTTATTATTATTCATTTTGTGAATTAAAAAAAATTATCTTATAAGCACAGAATATACATTAATATAGTGAATGTGGTCTGCTGAATTTTTGTTATATTCAAATTCAAAAAAAAAATTGTTATATTCAAAATGAAATATATACTTTAGCTGATCTGTGCGATTATTTGTTACAAATTATTTGACATTATTTCGTATATTTATTTGTTTACAGATTTAATTTGTTAAAACACCATAAATAAGATTGATATAAAGATAAAACAAACTAGTAAAATTTATTTTCAGTTAATAAGTAGTAAATAAGAAATAAAATAACAATAAAACATTAAATTTTCTTTGTTTGTTATATTTTACATTTTCAATTTTAATTTATGATTCATTAATAATAATGACTCTACAAATTAAATCTTTAATTCAATCAAAAATGTTCACTTTAATGAATAATAATATCAATTCAAAATATTAACACAAACATAGTTATAATTTTTTTAAAGAAGTTTATTTTACACATAAATAATAGAGAAATCGGAGGTATGGAAATTCACGAGTGATTTTTATTTTGCAGCGACGACAATCGTCATCATCTTGGATGGATAGCGCAGTCGTCTTTTGACGTGAAAACTATTGTCATTTTAGCTTCAGAATTTAAGACAAAATTATTGCAATTCATAATAGAAATAAACTAAAAATATTACATTATAAATATGATGAATGAGAGTTAGTTTAATCATTTATTAGTTTAGCAAAGTTTAAAAATAAATCAGATTTGATTTTAATTTACCATTCGTGCTTATTTGATGAGCACTATAGTAGTCGTAACGAAATAGCAATAGATAATTTTTTTTTCAATAAATAATTAATTCAAATTTTTAAAACAACAAGAAATTAATTATTTAATTAATATATAGTAGAATCTCGGTAGTCTAGACATTTGACTATTTAAATATGTAAAAATAATTCTGAAATATTTATTCGTAAAAAATTGAAATAATGATTGATTTTACAAATAAAAATGTCATTAAAGTTTAAAAAAAGGTGGCTAATATAAACTAAAGTTGAACTAAAATCCAATGTTTTCTTTATAAAAGTGAAATATTTATATTATAAATATACAGTAACAGATAGAAAGATTTCTTACGTAAATGTTTAGAATTATTTTATTTCGTGTTATAGTATTTAAAATTAAAATCTAAATAAAATTGAATTTAATAATTAAATTCATTTGAATATTATATACACTGCAAAATTCATACAGTTGTTTTTTTAGTGTACAACGAACATTGAGGTAATTAATATTATATTCAGTAAATAAAAAAAATATAATATATAAATAATTAAAACAAGTACTCCATTTAGAGTTTTTGATATAAAATTGTAATTTTGCTTTTAATGAATAGTTTATATTTCTAAGTAAAATCATAGACATACTGTTAATTACCATCTTAGAATTTCTAGAAATGTATCCACATGCGTGATAAAGCACTAAAAAATCTTGAAAATTATTATCAATTATTCTACAACTCTTTAAAAATATATAAAAATGCGTAAGCATATAAAAGAAGGTTATACAAATTATCATAATCGTTAAAATCCTCTGAAAATGCAATCAAATACTCAAGATTACATAAAAAATCTGAAAATCGTGGTTATCCTACACTCAGAAAATTCGTTAAAACTCTTGAATATTTCTTAGAAAATCCTAAAAATGGTGACACTTTTCTCTGGAATATCATGAAAATATATATAAACTCTCGAGAGCGCCTTAGCAAGTTGTAAAAACTGTTATGATCCCTCTTAAAGCTCTCGTAAACTAAGTCAAAATGCTCCAAAACGCATCAGAAAGTCTTAAAAATATCATTGATGAAAAATCATTCTTAAAACTCTGGCCAAGAAGCAGGCCAAAATATTCAAATTTATGACAGAAAGATAAAAACTATACATGCAGACATAAATGCTACAAGATACAGGTCATGTGTGATTGGACATCATCAGTCTGCCCACGCATTCATAGTGTTATTCATATACAATTATATTACCGTTATCAGAAAATTATATCTATTCATAATCATATATATTTCGTTACTTTTTCTTTAATTTATTTAGATTTCAATAGAAACAAGAATATGGTAACAAAAACCAATAAAATGTTATATTTTAATAATATAATATTCTCCCATTTTATTAAACACAGTTATTATCCATAAAGCTACTTTTATAACAATAAAATTAATTGAAAAATAAGTTCAAAAGGCTTTTTTCTGTTTTACTAAGATTTTACTATACTTTCTGCAACCTTTTATTTGCTATAAGAATAACACATGTAAGTATAATTTTGTAATAAAAAGTTTAATAAGTTGCATAATAAGAAACATTGAAGCAAAGGATAAGTGAGAAATTTATTTCTATGATATAAATTCAATAAAAAGACTAAGTAAAATTGCAAAACATTAATGAGCTTTCCTCAAATTAGCAAAAAAGCATTTGTAGTAAATCGTATTAAGGAAGGATTTTTTGTAATCATGAGCATATGAAAAACACATTTCAGAAGTATTTCAGCTCAAATATAATTTTAAATGTAACTATTTATAAATTTAACTATGTTTCTGTGGAATTTTGAAAATGCACAGAAACATATTTCAATATATTTAATAATTTAGTGAACAATTTTAAAAATTGTTTTCTCAATTTCCCTCATTTTTGGTTAAAATGGCTAAGTAATACAAATTAAACTGAAATAATTGTACATTTTTGACATATTTCTGGAACATAATCCTTATTTCCAGTAGAATGAAATTTATCTCTTATGCTGTAAATAATACATTTGAGAAGAATTGAAACAAAAGAAACGTGTTTATTAAGAAAGTTCTCTCGGATAGATATTTTGTTCTAATAAAATATCAACGAGAAAATAAACAATGAGGAAACAAAAGCTGGCAACCATTGTAATTTATCTATTCTACAGTCGCACCGTAATATCTGTATCAAAGTTACAGCTTCGGACATAAATGTAAGGCCTTGTAGAATTCTTACGGTGTTAATAATTTTGCAAAGCCTTTCCAGAGCGTGTCTTCCCGCTTTCTTTTGTATTCCTAAAGGAGAAATAAAAGAGATTAATGCCGCGATCTGCAGTAGCATAGAAATTACACCGACGCGTACACATACGCATTCGGCGGTACATAAACAGCACTCCCGAGGTCCCTCGTGGTGTGTATACGCTTTTCCCAGTCGGTTCTCTCTTTCGCCCCATAGCACTCTCACGAAACTCGTAACATCAGCCCGCGACCCACGGCACTCAACTTGCACCGCTTCCATACAACTCATTGTCCCGCATCGCTACTAATTATAAGACGACACTTTGCTCTCGGTCTCTGGAGCCAAATGTCGACGATGACGATGCGACCACTTGCCTTCTCTTTATACTACAAACATCAAGAAACATAATGATCCCATGTTCTCTAAATGAGCCGTATTTATGTATGACGACAGTCTGCATAATGCATCCTGTAATATACCCCTTTTAACGTAGTTTCTTTTGTTGTTATAATTATACCGATGCTCCGGAAACTTTGTTTAAATTATTATTTCATTGCAGCGAACGCAAAATGTCAACAATTTGTCGACGTTAGCTTTATGCACTACGGAAACAATTTCTTATGCAAAATTTGTGTTTTTTTTCTTTTCCAAACAGAATACGTTTTTTTTTGCTTTAGAAAATATCAGCTTTACTCTGAATAAAAATCAAATTGTTATCAAGTATGGAAATACATACTTTTTAAAGTAAATTGTTTATTTAATGATTTCATTTCAAAATTACTCAACGTAAAGGTAATACTGATTAATGATTAAATAATTTAGAGATTGAGAATTCATTAAATACAATTTATGAAATTAAAACGACATTCATACGTATTAATTTCGTTTTATTTAATTGCAATTATAAAATTGTAATAAAGTGCAAATCTGTGATGAATGAATACTCATCAAAGTTTATATATATTGATTATCTAAGATCTTAATTTAATGCATATTCTTTAAAATATATTATTAATACTAATAAAATTCCATAGGTTATAATATATTTTAATTTCATGTTTTTATTAATGCAATGAAAATATTCTTAATTTTCAATATATATATACATTATCATGTAATTTATTTTATTGAATCATAGATTGTTTATAATTCATCGCTACTTAAAATCCAATATATAACCTCTTATTATTTATTGTGGCAATACTTTTATATTAATGTGATACAGTATTAACATATTCCTGTAAACTACAACAAAAATGGAGAATTTTGATTTCAAACTTGACTGCAATAATTCAGAGTTTTATTCACGTTTTGTTAAAATATTATGCAATACTAAAAAAACAGAAAATGTTTAGTTGATAAGTATCTTTTATAAAATTTGTTTTTATCCAACAATAAATGCATATATTAGTTTAAGTATATATAATAAATTTTGAAACATATAACTTCTTGCCATTATTATATATTTAAAACAAGAATTACATTAATATGAAATTATACATTGAAAATATATGTTATATATCCTTATTCAACATGTTTAATTTGTATTTTATTTACTTATTTTCAAAAATATTTAAAAAAACATGTATTCTGATTATCTATGTTCTTTTCGCAAATCTTTTTAAATATATTATTAATATTAATAAAATTCCGTATGTTATAATATAATTTCATTTCATGTTTTTATTAATTCAGTAAAAAATATTCTGCATTTTCAATAAAAATAAATACAAAAAGCATGAGAAATAATGGTTTGAATACAATTTTGTTGGAAACGGTTTTAAATATGAAAAATAAGAAAAATATGAAAAACTGTAAGAGAAGTTTACTTTTTAAATAAACAACATGACTTTTCTCAATTTTCTGTTGAAATAACCATATTAAACGGTTTTTGAAGAATGGTATAATGGTTCGGTCATAGAAATATATATCACAAATTATACATGATTTTTTTGACAAGAATTAATGTTGGGTATGAATAATAAATAATGTATAGATTATATCAAAACGTAAATTACATTACAATAATTGTCCATCTTATATTTGCTAATATAAGTGAAAATGACATATTAATATTTACCACTAATATGTAAAAATACAAACAAATGTATAAATATTGTATAAAGTCCTCATTTTTATTTGCATGAATTCACAATTTATATTTTTTAATTATTGCTCATTTGTTATCTTTGTATGCTTCATCATTTTATTAAAGCACTGCTTTTAATGACAATGTATCACACTTACTGTATTATACCTTAAAGAATATATCTGTATTTGTAAAATATCATTTACAACATATGCATTAACATAGATTTAGATTTTCCACGTTTATTGTGAATTGCTTTAAAGCTGTGGATTGGTTCTTCATATCCAGACTTATTTTTCTTACAAATTTCGTTCATTTTACAAATCCACTATTTTTTCGTTTTGACATTATTGAAGTATAATTATTTATGGACAATAAAACACGAAACAAGAATCCTATGAAAATAATTTTTTATGGTATATGATATTTTATTTTATGCTAAAACCATAACAGAAGTCATAAAAAGCATTTTTCTAGTACTATTTGTGTG
>JABFOX010000855.1:0-14637 GCA_022817665.1 Axea sp. ZL-2020
TGCTAATGTCCAAATTCTATTATTATTTATTCTTACGCCTCCTATATTTCTCATTTTCATTTCTTTTTCTATTTCCGCTATATACAGGTTGAATAGTAGTGGACTCAGCACACACCCTTGTCTAACTATATTAATTTTACTCAATATGTGTCAAACACCGGGTAAAGTCGGAAAAATTAAAATATTCATATTTATGGAAAGTATTATGATATATTATATATATATCTATCTATTTTATATTGTACGTTTATAAATGTATACAGTCTAATGGTTCGTGATTATTTTATAAATAGTTAATATTAGTCTTATGAAGACAGATTTTCTTATTTCTTTTGTTACAAATACAAATACTGACTGTGGAAATACGCGTACGAAAGTGAATGCGTTAATACGAAATAATATATTCATGATTGAAGAACTATAAAATAGTTTATATGATTCATGTGTGGTAGTTTTTTGAAAATGAAACTTATGTTTAAAGTATATTAAAAATATTTTCAGTATACGCTAAACACTCTTTTGAATTCCAAAAAATGATCAAAGAGGGAGCTTAAAATCGACACTTTTCTTATGCATATTTTTTTTTTTATGTAATCATTAATAATAATATAAAATTTTAACTAAATGTTCACATTAAATGTCATCTTCTGCTATGACAAAAGGTACTCGTTTTATTTTTATTCAGAAACTGAAATAAAAAGTTTTAGATAATATATTGAGCTCAACAGAAATAAAATAATAACAGAAGAATATAAAACACTAAATTCGGAATTCTTTATTGAAATATTTATTTTCGAATAATGAACGGAATATTAATATACATTGAAAAGTTGGATAGAATAACGAGTACAGCAAGCTTTTACAGTTGCCATGTATTATATATTTTGCGAGAATGGAAGAATAAAAAATTTTTCTTCCTATTGTATTAAAATGGAGTAAAAATTATTTCATTTTTATTTTAAGATATTCGCATAGAAAAATAACTATTCTTGTAATGAAAATTGTTGTACCGTATTGAATTAATTTTTAAATGACGTCATGTTAAATGGCATATTCTAATAAATAGTTTCAGGTGTGGTTTTATAATACTAGTAAAATATAAAATTAGTAATTTGTACTATTTTTTTGTGTTCATACAGTTGAAAATATTTTATAACGATGCACAACTATTTATAGCAATAATATTATTTCTCATTTTGTAGTTTAATTTGATAAAAATACATTCACTTCCAATGAAAAGAAACTTTTGAAAATAATTTTAAATCCAGAAAATTTAATTGGTTTAAAATGTAGTTGAATTTACATTGAGTTCTCTCATCAGGGCTATAGGGGAATACTTGAAGGAGAACAGACTCTTTAGAGGAAATTGATAAATGAATGGGAAGCTTGCTGATGAAGGAACAAATGAATATGTTGGCGTCGTGCAAGTGTAATCAATTATACGTGATAGAATGGACACTTTGACTGAGAAATTGATGCATGTTCTACTACAACTGCATTTTTCAATTTATATACAAAACAAACGGATTTATAAAAATATTTGTTTTCAGTTTGGTTATTTTCGTCAAGTATTGCATTGTGCATTGTGAAAATATAGATATTTATATGCATTATGTTTATTTATATTCAATTTAAATATTGTTTAAAATTATAATTTCTGTTATAAATAAAATTCTGAATTTCGTGAACAAAAGTTAATTTAACTTAATTATATTTTGAAAGGAAGCAATTTTGACTCGAAGCACTCTGTTTTGATAATAATGTTAAATTATGAAATGAGTGTTTCATTATTGTCGTATAATTTTTTACAAATAATAAAAGTACAAATGACTTAGAAGATTTAGGTTGGAAATTAATTTAAAGCTAAGTAAAATAAATATTACTTTATTTTAATGCTAACGTTATAAAACGCAATGCGTTTAGTAATCTTTGTTTATATAGTTTTATAATATTATCGCAACAACAACAGTACCGTAGTTTCAATTAAATTAAACGTAATTGTAGGAAAAGGACAAAGATACGATATGAACTGAAAAATGAGATATTAATTCAAGCGTTCAATAGTCATCTTTTCTCACTTTACACACAGAAATATGTTTTCAAAATAGTAAACGAATTAACGCGGCTTGATATCAATCAATTTTTATTCAAGTGTCACAATACTTTCCATTAATTACAAATACGTCACATTGATTCCTGTGAGAATATGTACACACCAGGAATACTTCAGTCATTCTACATGTGTTTAAAGGTTATTTTAAAACTATTAATTTTGAAATAACATTTTGTGTAATTTTCATGGAAATAATTTGTAATTTTATAACGAGAATTATTTTTGTATAAATTTGTAATGAAAATTGTTCGTTATTAATTAAAAAGATTTTTGTAAAATGTAATATATTTTTTACAGTAATAAAATTGTGTCAAATTATAAAAATTTTAAACATCACGTAACACACATAGTATTTCGTTCTCTAAGTCATGTGTTTTCAGTTCATCCAGTTGATAATCAACGTGGAAAATATTCTTTCCAATATTGAGCTTTAAGAGATTCGGGCAATCGTTGAGCTTTAACTTTAATATTAAAATAAAATATGTTACATTTTTTTTTCATAACTAAGATATTTTAAAATTCTTCTTTTTCTTAAAAGATATTTTAATGAGTCTTAATTTTTAACAGAAAATTTAAGTTGTCCTAATTAAGGGTCATTTATGATATTTTTCTCTTAGAGGGCTTCGTACAATAATTTTCTTTGAATACATACAATTTATTAATGTAAATAGTATTTTTCGCAATTAATTTATGCAAATAGAAGCACGTTTCGTCAAATGTTTACAGTTCCATTTGAAATAGAATACGCATGTGAAGAAAAAATTTGTTGTTTAAAATAAAGTTTTTCTGTTGTTAGTATTTCGTGTGAACATACTGCACGAAAAATGTCATTTGGTATTTAAGTATCCGTTGTAAAATTGAATACGGTGTTGTTTGCAACGAAATTCTTGTGCTGATGTTTTGTAAAATATAACGTATCATTAAACGTTCATCACTGTGTAGTAAATTCAAAATTGACAGTAGTTTTACTTCTCTTTTGTAAAGGGGTCATTATTATGTATCAGAAAGACTTGATACAACCGTGATAATGTTAATGACGACTTGCGTTTGCTTTTATTTTTTGTATTTTTAAAACAAATGAAAGTTTGACAGATTTGTTCGAAGAAAACGTTTGAAATGTTTTTTCATGAAAATTATATGAACGCAGAATTTCTTTGCAATTAGAGCTAATGCCAAATTTTTTGCTGTATAACATTGTACAATTTTATAATAGGTCGAAAAAAAATTTATGAAATATTCTTGAATTAAGCCCTCAGTACAGTTGAATACGATTAAGCGATTCGCAAAATTGTCACGTGTTCATTTAATAACTTAATTGAAATGAAATTCACCTCAATAAAGCAAAATTTGCTTGAATAAAATCCACAAAATATTAATATGTTGAGTTTTATCAATATTTCTACCGCAGAATTGTAAGAAAAAAAAAATTAAATTTCATTAAAAATAAATGTATAATTTTAAAGTGGACATTATTTTACGTTACTAATCATTAAAGTGCATACAATTATAATGTTTAAAAAATGTCCAATACTTACTTTTATAAGTACATACTTTTGAAGATTATATTTGGTATTTTCAGATTATATGTGATAGAATTTACAATATCTATAACATTTTATAACATTCATTAACATGAGGTATTCATTTATTTTGTAATCAATAACTCATTTAACGACGCATTACAATCATTAACTGTAATATTTTATAGCTTTGATGTTCACATTAATATTTATGTGATTATCAAAGTATCTGCTTAAAGCTACAACAAAATAATTTAATCGGTGGAATTAGTACAATTTGTTTCATACAGTGAAGTAATATTTATTGTAAATTAACTAAAAATATTCGGTTTTTTATTTTTAAATTAAATAAGTGGAGGAAAATAGCTCTTCAAATATCTTAAAACTTTAAATTTAATACCACGGAATTATGGAATATTTATGGACCAACTTAATTTGTTTGGGGGGTTCTCTGAGAAAAAATGTTTTTCTTAAGGTGTCAGATTCAAACAGGAAATAAATACTAGTACCGAGTTGCAGAAGGAAATAATAATTCATCAAATAATGGACTATTTATGGACTTTCAACCTTTAATAAAAGTTTCATGCCAATTATCAAAATTAAGTAAAATTTAAGGTATTAAAAATTCATATTACAAGAAGAAGTAAAAAAAAAAACTTCATTTCATTTTTGTGCTTTGTGAAGTATGTGCACTTTTTAAAGCTTTTATATTATAATTTTTTCATTTTCGTATAAAATGAAAAATTTAGAAATTAAATCTTTTTTGGTTTTCTTGACATAGATTGAATACAAATGAAATTTTGCAATAGATCCATTAATTTACAATTTGAGATAAGTATGAGTATATGCATAAATTTTCGATCTGTTTACTTAATTTTTCGTATAACTACATTTTGTAATAATGGAAAACGTAGGAGAGCGGATAATATATTATTAAGTTTAGATTATGAAAATTAAAAAGATTATTAAGATTATTAATAACTACCGTTAATCGTATTAATATTTTTTAGGTTACAAATTAATTAATTATAATCGGTGGTATAAATTAATGATATTTTAATTAAATGATAATCGAATTACAATACTTTGCATTAATAAATAATGTTTCACTTTTAATGATGAAGAAGCGATATTAATAATTATTTATTATACTTGTTTTATAAACGAATGATTGCCACACGTGGAAAAGAAGCCATTTTAAGAATTGCATTAGTTTATTGTAAAAGTGGGACAAACACCAATTTACATTGTTCTTTAAAAAAGATACAACGAACTTCTTTTTTACATTACTCAATTAATGATTTTGTAATTAAATACGTGTCAGAATTTCTCTAATTCAATTCTGATGAAATTTCATGTAAATAGTAATTACGTGTATTAATGTTAATTAAAATTCGGATTGTTTTCAAGTGGAAAATTATTAAATTATTCGTTTTGCAGTCGTGTAATTAATATATTGTGGTTATTCACTCAAATGAAAACACACGATTTTAACACTTGTAAGACAAGTTTATTAATTTTTCAACATTACCGGAACAACAACCAACCGTCGGCATGGAACATTACAAATATACATTTTAGGGTCATCTGAAAATCACTCTTTATTCGCTCGTTTTATTATGCAGTGTATTATGGGAAACTCGGTTCGTGTAAAAGTGTAATAAAACAAATTATTTTGACGCCGTCGCGTTGCTGCAATATAATTAATCAATTAAATTGAATTGGGTAACAGAAAAGGTTTCAGAAATGTATTTTTTGTAAATTATAAAATTTTTCTTTTTTTTTTTTTCACGAAATATATCAATCTTTCCACGACAATCAATCATTCTGACACGTACGAAATTAATGGAAAAAACTATAAGCTCGATAAAAATTGATTATTAACAAATCGCAGTAGCCCTTGTGCTTTAGTTTTGAAATACATTTTCCCGTAATGCGTGAACAAAAGAAATTCGATTTGAATACTTGCACAACTGTTATGTCTCATGTCTCATAAGCCTGGGTAAATACTAATGATAAATGGCACACAAGAACCGTGCCGATAATTCCGTTTAATGTAAGACTTACAATTACAAGATTAAAATTTAACAAACGATCTGGATTAGAAATTTGATGAGATCCAGCAAGTATCGTTATGTAAAAAAAATTGTACTTTGCACAATTGCGATTGTAGAAAACACAGTACCTTTACGAAGTATTTAATTGAAATAAATCACTAGTTTATTTGTAAAAAAATGAACACTGTTAATAAATTCAGTAATACACTATGCTCTGTATAATTGCAATCGAAACAGTATTTTGAACTAATCACATGAAACGTCAATAATTGGAATGCATTAAGAAAGTAAATAATCTCTCAAGAGAAATGCATATCCATGTATTTTCAAAAATAACACACAACATATCCAGATATATTCAAAAATAAACTTTGAATATATCTCAATTTACCTTTTAAAACCGCATTTTATTCAAACATTAATGAATTTGTTAATCAAGTTTTTTGATTTTCCGTAATAATATATATCCAAAATTGTTAAAGAATACTCAATAATTAGTTTAAAATTGCCGTGTATATATGTGCATTATAAATATAAGTCGAGTGGTCGTGGAGAATTGAAATTTTTCACTATAAAAACTGTTAGATATTTATTTAAAGCAAGCATTGCATTGAAGTTGATAGAATCTGGAAATAATCGGTATTGTACTGGTATAACAGTACAGAAGTTATGCAAAAAGTTCGAGAACTGTACTGCAGCTTTAGCGGTATCGTTCTGCTTGTCGTACTGCATCTTCATTCTCTTCTCAGGTGTCGTGTGTCGGTGTCTACACTTGCTTTAAAATTTTAGCCAAACTTACCCAATTTCATTATAATACGCTTCATCAAACTTAGAAAAAAAGTTTTCTAAACTAAATAAAATGCAGCAGCTGAGAATTGAGCTCGTGTCCTTTGGTTTAGTATTACATTATTATTATTATATTAGATCTAGAGTTCTTTCTTCTGAGCTGTCTTTTTAACATTATGTTAGAATTTATTTCCTGTGTAATCATTTGCAACTGTTCAGCTACATGTTTCGCAGGTTATCGTTTAGCTTTTCAAAACAATAAAGTATGTTTTATATTTTCGTTATACACGTGATCGTGATGCAAGTTGTGATGCCAGTAATTATTGGTTATTATAATTATTGTTCACATTTATCATTAAAGATGTTAAATCTGATTTTGTTTTTTACGAACTGATTTTCAGTTTTCATACGATCCTTCTTTTTGTAATTTGAGTCTGGTTATGATAATCGAATATTATGTGAATGCTAAAATGATTTTCTACATGAACTAGTCGCATTCAATTATGATACAAAAATATTTTTTGAAGTACATCTTCCAACAGCCTGATAAAGAGAATGGTAATTAGTTTGGTAACAAGTTTGGCAAAATTGCGACAATTGTATGGTAAGAGCATAAATAGCGAGTTTGGTGATGAATATAAAATCGATCTGCTAAGTAGTATGACATACGCATGTCTGACAAAGATATAGCAGTATGGGTATTGTTTGCTTGTTACCATACTCTTGCTGCACTCCTTATTTTTACCTGAGCCTTTAAATGTATATTGAAATGTTTATTTAACAATCCAGTGCATCGTTGTCACACGGAAATTTTATAAAGAACTCGAACTCCTTTAAGCCCTAATAAAGTAATTTTTGAATTTCAATCTTACTTTAACCCTTTTGAAAAATGGGTGCCTGTGGGAGAATAACTGGACGAATTTGATTTATTTAGCAAGGCCCTATTGAATGCCCAACGATATATCGCTGGCACTTTTTGCAAGTGTTGCGAACGACGATATATCGTTGTCCGGTACTAAAAGGGTTAATTTAATATTTATTAGTTATTACAAATAATAGCAGAATTTACTAAAAACATTTTGTTTTGTTAAAGTAATAAACTACGTGTTTATATATTACACTACTTTATTTATATACGAAGTTATAATGAAAATTAAATATTAATAAACAAATGTTAATTCATCAAAGGTTTCGTGTGTGCATGAAGTTTCAAACGCTGGATTTTGATAAATAAAATTGTTGAAATTTTTTCGATGTGATCAAACGAAATATAATTGTACAGATAAACACTAGAGATATTAATTAAAAAATAAATATTTCTAACACGAAGAAATTTGTATATAACAATTTTTATATTTTACCAAAAAACTGTCGAAACAAGAGTTTATTGAAATTCTGCGTTTGAAGCTTCACACGCGTGGACTCACTTCTTTTATATTTTATTATTTCTCAACATTTTTTCTTTTTCACACAAAAGCAACCATGTTGTACCTATTATGCAAATTAATTCATTTAATTAATAAATAAAAAATAAAAAAACAATTTTCACTTTGTAAAAATTAAATTGATTAAAATAATCAATACCATTAATTGTATTAGTTGTTAAAAATATGTTAGCACATAGACATGTAATACCAAGAAAGACGACTTATTTCCGAGTAAACATATTCCAAAAATGGCGCGATACGCTTTAAAAGAGGTTTTAAAATCATATCAATAACTATCTATGTAACTCAATACAGGTTATTTAATACAGATACACAAAGTTGAGTCACGTGAGGATTTTCCATCGTTTTTATTGGATCAAATTATAATCCGAATAAACCATTTTAATTTAATCAAATTATAATCCGAATAAACCATTGCAATTTAATCGCATAGTGTATAAATGCGACAAAAGTACACAGTCGTAATATGGAGAAACATGAGAGTTCGAACTGAAAATTTAAAACAATTTCCCTATCCGCGAGTAAAATATAAAATTTCTTACAAAACGAAGCCCCTCTTTACAACGTTACATATTTCGGAATAACTTAACGATAATTTTAAATTCAATACAATTTGTAATTTTAAAAGCAAACATTATAGGAATGTTGATTTCACATAAATGACAAACATCCAGCTCGAGCGTTTCGAAGGTGTCAAGTTTGCATTACGTAATGAAATGTTTCAAACGTTCTCAGTCCTAAAAAACGTACTTTCCACGTTACCACTTTTATTACAGTAACTATAAAAGGAATATTATTGGATTGAGTCGATAAAAATTCTGCAGTTTGATCGACCTGTAAATTAGCTTTACTGATTGTGAATCGAACGAGTTATTTGGTTAGGTGAAGATAAATTTGTTGGAGTAATAAAATATGAAAAGCAATGAAAAATAGCGAGTTTACAAGGTGTGTGGCAATTTCGAATATGTTAAATTTATTGGAAATGATTAATGCCAAGGTGGAGCGCGTTATTTACGCCGTCTAAATTACTGACAAAAGTTTCCCTCATAATACATTTATAATTAGATTTATTACATTTGACGGCTTTTATTTTTTTGCATTGTGTTCCCTCCATTTACACTGTTTCGTACCACGTGATTTCATTTCATCTAATTTTGAACAATTTTGACAATAAATGTTAAAATGTTATTATTAAAACAAGGAAACTGTCGGTTTTTTATACCCTTTGATTAAACGCACTTATCATAACTTTTATTGCGCATTTTAAACCAAGACGATCGAATTGATTACACAGAGCTGATATTTAGATATACGTTCCACTATTTGCACAGATCGAAAATCAGTTAAGATCAAAATATCACGTTTTAACGCGCAATACGAATTACGCTGGTTTTTCGCCTGCATTCCTCGCTCGCGAAACAATTTTGCACGGCAAATGTTAATATATTTTCCGAATGCGGTTAATTCTCATCAGTCATTCAATCCGTCCGATTTTTTTCAATATAATTTTATTGCAAAGAAAAATAGCTCAAGTGGTAGCGCAGTTAGCATTTCTTGGCAAAGAAAAAAAAAAGGGTGGGGGGTGATAGGCAAAAAGCGCAGTTTGTTCGACGCAATAATCTTTCCATGCATCGCATTCGCCTTCTGAACTCTTTCTTACCTGTCTTTTCTGGAAAAACTTGGTATTCTTCGACCGCATTCACGTGCGTTACAGTAAATCAACGTCAACGTAACTCCACGAACGAGGATCCTGCAATGCACACGAAATGCGTTTGACTACGCGCAACAATTTATTTCGTGCGCTTGCACTTTTCGACGGGTTAAGTGAATGGATGCTCTCGCACCTTTGCGCAACGCTTTTTCTGCTCCTCGTCTTTATATTCGCACCACCCTCGCATTTAAATGTAAATTGAGCACACTCGCCCGCTACATACTTTACGTCAATTTGCATAAAGCTCGGAACGCTATTTTCGCTGCTTACAACGGTCTTAGATTTAGCCTTTTTTGCTGACGCTCTTTGAACGATTACTGTCCGTTGAAATAAGATAAACTGTTATTAGGAGATTGTTTCGTCCCTTTTTCCGCCAGTACTTTTATTAAAGTCATATGATGCTCTACTCGCTGAACGCGCTTCCGAGACCCGCGCATTTTGGAGCGATTCAAAAAAAAAAACTTTGTCACAAAAACTTCACACTTGTACAGCATTTTTACACGTTACTGTGCATTTCTTACGTGATTATTTATCCTGCAGACTTTTTCATGTGTTAATTATTATTTGTTACGTACAGAAAATTAGTATAACTAAATGTTGTGCAATGATAAAACTCTTTATAAGGCTCGGTGCACGATCCATACAGATCTATCGATGCAGTGGCTATACGAACCACTTGTTTTCCACTCTTTCGGAGGTTTGACACACATTTATTTCGTTAATCATTTGTCATAACATGTAAGACTTCGTTTCTTTGGCAACGCAACGAGAAAATCAATTTATTTTTCATTTCTTGAGTCGTCGTGGATGCATCGATTTATGAAAAAAACATTAAAACGAGATATCTCGTAATTCGTTGCGCTGACAAAGAAAATTTCAACAAACTATTTAAAAAATCGTATAAATAATGATGTTCTTAAAAATATAACTGCGTTTTTTCTTCTATACTTCAAGTTGCTTATTATTATTCGGTTTCAAATTGTTCAAAAGTAAATCAATTATCAAATAATACGTACAGTTACTTTAATTTGTTAGGTACACTTAAAATGTAATGATGATAAAATATCCAGTGCGAATCAATCTCGTCTGTCTCGCAGTTAATCTCGAATTGTGTAAATGTACTAATCATATACACGTGCAATTTCCACTAGTAACATTCACAAACTTGGGCTATGAATTTCTTGATGGCAAGTAACAAAAACAAATTTATAATTACCTGTCAAACCTTTTAGATTATATTTTGAAACGTTTTAAAAGTGTTTATTACAATTTGAAAAACAATTACTTCTTGTTAAAAGGTATTATCACGAGATTCTTTTCTCTCGAAAATTAAAAAAAAAAAGAGTTTACTAAATGTTTTAAATATTGCATAATTATTTAACATTTGTATGCATTGTTTATAATTTGTTACTAAGTAATTTTTGCTAATGGCACACTCGATATTAATTTTATTCGTACAATTAAGTAGTGACAGGAAATCATACAAAAAAGAAAAGGTTTTTTTATAAGAGTACAATGATTTACATTAAGCAAAAGATAAATGATTTTATGAAAGAGACTTTGTATTGATGTAATTACGTAAAATATTATACGAAATTTTTAAAATGAATTCAACATTAATTAAAATGGTATTAAACAAGTAACAATTTCGAATATTCCATATATAAATTACAGTTCACATTGAATAAAATTTATGTTAATGTTTAAAAAGCGTATAGTGTGTGCATTTCTGAACATGTCAGTGTTTGAAAAAAAAGTGCGAATGCTTCATTAATTTAGTTATATCAGTTTGTACTTTACGAACGGATTTGTTATGCCAATTTTAATAGCTTAACGATTTATACAAATTTTAATGTCAGTATCAATACCAAGTTTTTTTATTATTGTTTATTAATTAATTTATACATCATTGATAGTATAAATTAAGAATATATTAAATTTCATTCATTTTGCATGAACTGTGCATGCCTTCAATAATGATGTATTGTTGAATGTATTGTTTATTTAAATAGTGATTAAAATTAAATTAACATTGCAATTTTATAAAAGTTAAATTTAAATTTTAACATCAGTTAATGGCATTCTACTGATCACTCTTTTTGTTGTAATCAAACTTTTTATTGTAATTTGTGTACTTTTTAATAACAAATATTATAGTATATAAGACTATTATAATATTTAAATATAAATCGTTTTTAATAATATGCTGACTGATTTAATAGTATTGTTATACATAATTAGAACTAGTATTAAAATTATGACAGATCCCCAATTAAATCTGTTTAAGACTAATTAATATATTTCATGGGAGTTCGTTAGATTATAGATTTAAGTTAATCACTTGTAAGACTGAAATTTGTCATAGCGTTATTGGTTCTGATACAAAACTCACCTAATTTTTCTGCACTGAATTTATTTTATAGTTAAATACCATTGTGTCGCATTTAACACATTGTGATGTTTTTCGAAATAAAAATGATTATTTTACGCGAAAAAAAATCGCTGGAAATATTTTGTATTTTCAAATAAAGAAGTTATGCTTTTTGTAGTACAAATTTTATATTACAAACAAAATACATTCATCGTTAATTTTAATTTCAACGTAAATATGTTTTATTTAAGACAAAATATTTTTCAAAAATGCGTTTCAATTAATTGAATTCACACTGTTGTTATGTATAAACTATGTGCAATTTCTTCAAGAAAACTAAATTATTTTATTAATCTTGATTCGTTTTAACCAGAAAAATGATTACATTAGTATACTAAATAAACGACAAGAAAAATCTTTTTCCAACGAATTGTATTGCTGTATGCAGAATCATGGTTTTGAGGAAAAGTAATGTAATTGGTTTATTCTATATTTTCAAGATGCTTAATCAAAATTTGAAACTTCATTTTAACTCAAACTTTCTTTAATAAAAACTCATTTTACTGACTAAATATTCCAGAAAAAATTATTAAAATTATTATAAATTATTTTTTTTTAATTTCATACGGAGGAAGGGGGAGACTTATTGAACATGTTTAATTAATGCGCCGTTGATCTAAAAACAGAACAACTTCCGTATTTTATCGACGAAACGGAGGATACTACTTGTCACGGATAGCTTCAGTATCATTTTTCTATGTAAATATCCTGCACGCGGAAGCCTCGTGTTGAGCGATCATCACATATCTCACGTCGTGTTGTCGTTGGCGTTGCGCAAACACGGCAGAAAGATAAATAAATTTATTTAACAAGTGAGCCTGCCTGGGAGGTAAATAGATAGAAGCAAACGAGAGAATGCGAATTGGTCCCCTTGACGGCTTCTTTGGTCAACCTAGAAATTTATGTGTATGCACGACTTCAAGGGATGCTCGAGGATATGTTATCGAAACTTTAAGAATCGATAGATGAAATATTAATCAACTTTCCATAATAACGTTACTATTCATAAACTTGCTTTGAAAATTAAGCCTTAAGTTATGAAAAATACTTTCTGGTATTGTATTTTTTTTCCAGATTTGACTTATTATAATAAATAAACAATCTAGATAGAAGCGTAAAAATTTTATAGTGCGCAGAAGAATATAATTTATAAACTTTACTGTATATTTAATAAATTGTATAATTGTAGTGTAGAAAAGTATATGCTTCAGAGTTTAAAGAAAATATACATATATACTTCATGAGAGCTTTTAAACACGCAGGGGTTAATGAATAGCATTTTCATGCATAGGTGTTTTTTAATGCACGCTTAGTGAAGTTCATAATTATGTTATATTTCTTTTTCTTTTCGGAAATTAAAGTTTTTCTTTCACAACTGCATTATTTTAATATTATTTTATTAATTGCGATTAAATATGATGAAGTTTTGTCTTAGATGTACAAAAGTATAAACATCGTTAGGAGCTGATAAGTACATCTACTTGAATAAAAAGAGGTCCTATTAAATGGTGCAAAGGTTCTTTTATTTTACAACATAAAAAGTTTTACTTGCTTATTAAAAACATTGGTTAGTGTTTTAGAATGAATATTTTCGACGGGAAATGATAAAATTAAAATTCCTTCGTCAAGTTTTACACAGGTAAATAATATGTATAGGTAACACATTTTTAAGCTTAAAAAACTAAATGCTTCACAAATCAAGTAAATTCTAAATGAATAAATTATTTTGCGAAATCGCTGAAATACTGTAACCTAATTTTAAATAGCAAACTTAAAATTATTTTGAAGAATACAAATGATTGATTTAACTCAGGATGAATTTATTTGTTGAGTACAAATATGTATTATAATAAATGAAAATGCATATTAAAAGACTTTTTTATGCGAGTGAAGTTTAACGCATTTAATTTCAATGAATTTAACTTGTAGGAAGTTTTTGTATGATATAAAGAATTTTATAATATGCATAACAATTTTTCTGTGTCATACAGGTATGGCTGTTTTAACTATGATTAGTATTATTTATGCTTAAAGTATTATATTTTGTTACATGGTATTGAAACAAATGTATCAGTGTTGATTTAAAGTAGTTCAACGATTGGCACATCGTGCATATACATTTTATACTTCTAAAGTAAAGCTTTTTATATTCATTTTAATTCACATAACATGCTTATTCAGTCGCATATTTTTCTATGTTCGCATATATTTCATTTTATTATTCAAGACTAATTCCGTTCTAAAGGCAATCCAAAATTAAATGGGTGTTAATATTCATTCATTCAATTCTTTTTGTAGAATATTTTTCAAAAATTGTTAGATTTTAGTGACCTTTTCATTACATTTCGAAAACAGGACCTGAGTTTACTTAGTAGTAAATCGAAGAGTGATACGTAAATACTTCAAAACTCGTAACAAAGTAAAAAATAACGACTTAATTTGTTTAGAATACAAATAAACATATGTACGTTTGTTTATTTATTTATGCACATGTTTATCAAAAAAATTCAATCTGTTCTTTTTATTTTCATATCAATAAGAATATTATACTCAAAGTTTTAATAAATTCCC
>JABFOX010000856.1:0-14631 GCA_022817665.1 Axea sp. ZL-2020
AATTAAGTCCAATTACCAAGCTTGCATCCATAAATTATTAATTGTAAAATATTCTTAAAAGTATGAATAAAAGGAAAAAAAAAATAAGGATATAATTTTTTCTGAAAACTATACAACATATTTTGGAAAGAAAAAACAGGAACTAAAAAGAAAATAGGTTAAATGAAAAAAAAAAAAAAAAAAAAACCACTTCCCCATTATTCAAAAGTTGGCGCGAAATTTGAATGTTTAAAATGATATATACATAATAACATATCTTAAAAGAAAAATGTCACTGAATCATTGTGATTTGGTGAACACAGAATTTACTTGACAAATTAAATGAAAAAGAAGTAAGTTAAAAATAGTTAGATTCTGTGCACTGATCAAATACGAAAAATTCAAAGCTCAAAAAATGATGGAACATAATTGAGTTCGAAAAAACAGAGTAGCGTCGACTACTGAGCGCTACGTGCACTGCACCTCTGAGCAAGATGGCGGCCACGTTAGGACGAATTTGTCGATCGAGCCTGCTTAAAACAAACAATTTATCGTCCATCAGTCAGGTATGTCGACTTTCGTTGTGACTAAAAGCAAGCGATAAGTTTATATATTCTACTGGTATTGAAAAAAATGGTCCTTTGCCTTTGAAATTTTCTAAACATGGACCTCGTCCGTGTCCCAACTTCGTCTCGTACCAATTTGTCGGCTGCTGTGACATCCTTTTATTCGCCGATTTTTGCATTTTGTTTGAAATAATTGAGGACTCCGACAAAAAAACATAATGAATCGCCCTATCCTTTTCCGTAAGATTGCTCCGAATCGTGCAACGCGACCATCGCAGTTATGTAATGCATGGTTATGGTGCTGCCATGTACAGTATGTTCAGATAATGTTTAAAAGTAGATGATTCACTATTTAGAACATTGTCGTTTTTTTTAGACTATATAATTTGTAACATTTAATTTTTATTTGGTTTTAATTTTTTAAGAGCATTTCATAGTTTCCAACTGTTGTCAATGTTTTTAACGAGATTTAGATAAGGATGGAAAAGCCACTTTGACATGTAATGTTTTATATTCTTTGTTGTCATGCATTTTTATAATTTTTATTAAATAATTTTAATCAAATATTTATTTTAAAAATAAAATTGAAAATAAAAACTGTTATTGCCAAAACGTATTATTATTTAAATATGATAAATTTATTATTGCTTGTATTTTATAGATTATAAACATTGAAAATTAAAGTATCAGAAATTCACATAAAATTAATATGAATAGTTATAAAAATATCTGTTTAATATGATTTATCATTTTTAAAAGTTTAATGAAATTTAAAAACAAGTTGTCTACATTTAAAACCCTAATGAAAATTAAAAACAAGTAGTGTACATTTAAAATGTTAAAACTGTAAATATTTATTTATATATTGTATTAAATTAGACTGTATATTGATTTATATTTCTCTGTTAAAAATAAAATATTTATGTTATTATGATTATAATATAATTTTTTGTTAGATTGTTATAAAAATATATTTAGAGACTTTTTAATTTACTCTTTTATGTAATAGATAATATACATTTTTACAAATTTATAATAACAATTTACAATTTATAAACAAATTTATTTTAAATAGTTCAAAGTAATACTAACCCAATTTCGCCTAGAACTTGTTTAATAGATTTGTAATGGAAACTAGCACATTATCATGGGATACTGTTAATACATGTTAACAGTTTATTTTTAAAAATCAGAATATTTGCAAAGCATATTTATAAAAGTATTGAAATTAAATTGCATAGATATAATTTTATAAAGTATTATAAATAGACAATTTGTTATTGAAACAAATAAATTTGGTATGCAAAATACAAAAAATTTCCATAGAAATATAATTATTATTTAAAATGTAATGAATTTTAATTTTTTAAGAAGACAATTTTTTTTCTTTTTAAGAAAATCTTTTGTTCATTTAATTAAATACAGATTATGCCCACACTAATTATATATTACTTGTCTATATTATGCATTAAATTTATTTTATTTTACAATTACGCATTTTTTATTTAATATAATTATCGTTGAAAATGAATATTCTTACATTATTTCATGCACATTATATATTGTAATTGTATTTGTTAAAAATAATAAAAGAATAAAAAGTTTGTTAAAACTAAAATACTAATATATCATTGTATATATACTTTATATTTTAACAGTCATAAATATATTATAAAGATATGATATGTTTAAATTTGATTATCAGAATATTCATCAATGTTTCAGAAAATGATTATTATAGTAATTTAAATTTACACCAGTTTATTAAATAATTCTGTTCATCATAAGTATAATTTTCTAGTTTTATTTTTAATATTTAATTTTATATATTATAAAAAATAACATATATTTCATAAATCTGTACTATAATTATGATAAGATGTAATACTTATTTAATACTATATTATTTAATAATGTACTTAAATATTGAGTAATAATGTTTAAAATATAATTATTTCTTGTTTCAGGCTCATAATTTTTCTACATCAAGAGTATTTACTAAGGGTGAAAAAGTGGTATGTTCAAAATAATTTTTTTTCAAAGATTGTTACAACAAAATACTACACCCTTTCCAGTCCTTCCTCATGGTTCCTTTGTATTCATCTTAAATTATTTGTACTTTAAGTAAGTTAGTAAGAAAATTGTCAAAAATAATCATAAACAAGTAAAGTGTAAACATTTCATTTTTATTTACAGTTAGCCACATGTCTAGGCATAACAGCAGGAGGTCTTGGAGCTCTTGTTTATGCATTAGAAAATTCTTTAAAAGCTTCAGATTTACAGGCACACCCACCTAAATTTCCATGGGACTTCAATGGCCTCTTTAACTCATTAGACCATCAAAGGTGAATTAATACTGATTTTTATAAGTTATTTATTTTCACTTAAAATGATTAAAAAACATTTATTTTTTAAGTAATAAGTATATGCAAATATATTTAAACAAAAATGATTTTTTATTTACATTTAAAATGGTATTATAGCATATATTATAAAGCTGTATAACATATTTAGCTTATTGAAAAGTAATAAAAAAAAGATTTATAACATTAAAATTTTTACATAATTACAGCATGCGAAGAGGGTGGGAAGTTTACAAAAATGTTTGTTCTGCATGCCACAGTTTAAAATACGTGGCCTATCGCCATCTTGTTAATAACACCCATACCGAAGCAGAAGCAAAAGCATTAGCGGAAGAAATTCAAGTAAGTTGAAGTTATCAGACCAATAAGATTAACATGATTTGAATCATGTTCATTATAAAAAATTTGAAAAGTATATTAATAAAAATAAATTTTGAAAGTAATAAATTAATTAATTATTTTTTAGTTTAATTTATTATAATGTGTTGGAGCATTTTTTTAAATGTTTTTGTATAGTTCTTCATAAAATTAAATTACAACGTATAAAATATTGAAAAAAATGATTTTTGAATATATGGTTAAAATAATTGTTGGTGTGCTATTAATTTATATATACACAATTTCAAGAAATTGATATTAATATTTTTTATAAACATACTTGTTAGGTTCAAGATGGTCCAAACGAGTCAGGAGAAATGTTTATGCGTCCCGGGAAACTCAGTGACTACGTTCCTTCACCATATCCTAATGAAGAGGCTGCAAGAGCAGCAAACAATGGTGCTTATCCACCAGACCTAACGTTTATTCTCAATGGACGACACAATGGCGAGGTTTGTAACAGTCGTAAGAATATTTCTACTGGAAAAAGAATGAATGTTTTACTTTTTTATCGATAGGTTTAATCTTAGTTTATAGTGTTTGTAAATTTAATCCATTCTTAACAAAATTGTTTCATTTCAGAATTACATCTTTTCGTTATTAACGGGTTACTGCGATCCTCCAGCAGGTGTTGTTTTAAGAGAAGGTCAAAATTTTAATCCATACTTCCCAGGTGGTGCTATTGGTATGGCGCAGGTAAGTTAAATTGTTTACAAATATTTTGCATTAAAAAGATTATTATAAAATTGATATTTCTTATATACAAAAAATGCGTGAAGTTACTTTATATTTTTAAATAAAGTAATCAATAATGTATGTTTCTATTATTAAGATATTAAATGTTTTACTTATGAAGTTATTTATAGGAAAACTTGTATTTCAATGCTGAATCTGTACTATTGAATTATTTCTTAAATGTATATTTATTTGAAAGCTGACAATAGAGCTAAAGATTTTTAATTCTAAACATGTAAATAATTTTAAAAGACGTAATGAATCAAAAGTAATAAATTTAAACACAAATATTATTTTAAGGTAATTTACGATGAAGTATTAGAATATGAAGATGGAACACCTCCAACTGCATCACAAATAGCCAAAGATATTACCACATTCCTTATGTGGACTTCTAACTTTGAGCACGATACAAGAAAACTTTACACCATTAAGGTAGAAAATACGTATAAATAAATGCTTAGAAAATTAAAAATATCATTAATAGAAACACTTATATTTATTCATTGTTTTATTAGGCTATTGGTATATTCTCATTAACCACCGCAATTTTATGGTTGATGAAGAAACAGAAATGGGCGACTGTCAAAAGCATGAAGATAGCATTTGCGCCGAAGAAAAAGTAGTTTTACCACGACCGGCTGAAGTCAATTAGGCTGCAAAATTCGTGTCTAATGAAAACTAGAAATCCGGTCGCGGGATGTAGTTTTTTAATTTAAATTAAATTTAACAGGACATTGTATGATCAATCGCGAGCTCACCATGTACCATGGAATAATTATTAAGGCATCGCAAACTGTTGATTTAATGATCAAGTCAAGCTTGATCAGAGCGCCGTATGGAGCAAGTCCACAGTGAACTGTATATAACTATGACGCGAGTGACCTCAAACATGGCATCGTCTTTATTGAGAATTAAACAAGTTACACAAAATAATACTTGGATTATTTTTTAGTCCTTTTTAATACAGTATAATTTATTAAAAAGAAATATTGAAGACAAACAATATAAATATTCATCATATTAAAATTGTGTAAAAATTTATATTATAAAAATAATATGTATTAATTTTGTATATTTTCCTTGAACTCTGAAATAGATATAATTTTATATTATATGTTTAATACACTACAAAAACATTTTGTAATTCTAATTAACAAATAATAATTCTTTTTCAAAAGAATTATGACTTTTGTACTTCTTTTGAAAAATAACTAAAATATCATTTTTAATTTATAGTTGTTTAATCGGTATAATAAGTATATAATTGATTTTATTCAAGAAATACAAAAAAAATCAAATGGTTTTTCATTTTGAATTAACGAATTAACAAAATATCGTTTTTAAAATCAGTTCGTATGAAATGATATAAATCTAATGAAATTTAATTAAATAACGAAAACATTTGTATTAATAAATAATTAAATGTAATGACTTGTTAATAATGCAAGATTTAAAGCAATGAATAAAAATAACAACATATTAATGAATAATAAATTTAAATAAAAAATATTCAATAAACATTTAGTATAGACATTACAAAATACAAACAAAAACTTTTTATATTTTATGAGAACAACTTATTGTTAATTTATTTTTGATTAAAAAATAATTCTAATTTTAAAATAATGAATTCATGGATTTATTTTATGTTGTGTTCTACCTTTAGAATACGATGCAATCGAAATAACTGGCAAAATAAATAAACAGACTTGAGCAAAATTTATTTAATCTTATATAGATGTTTTGAATAAAATTATTTTTACTATGGTTAAATATTTAAAAAATTAATAAGTTGGATTAATTTTGCTCATTATGGTGCACGAAATCACGCACATGAAATCTTTTGCATGAAAAAACAGCTTTTCAAAACCTAAAAGTGCTCTAATAATGAATTATTGTAAAAATAAGGAAAATGTAAAAAATGTGACGTATTAAAAATTAAAATATTAGGTATTTTAATAAAACAATAATTCTATTATTGTCATATATAAATTCTAATTAATATTCTTTAAAATTAATATAAAACATAACACAGAAGTATTCATATTAATCTACTACTTATATACTTATTTTACTTTGATGAATTTATGGTTTTAAATAACCATAATTTAGTTTATTTACATTTAAAATTAATTGTTTCTTTTTGTTTTTTTCATAAAGACGAGGAAAATTCTCAAATATTTCAAATAATGTATTATATACTTTAAAAAAAATAAAGATATATTTTATACATGCAAAACCTGTATATAGCAGAATTTACACATAATTTTTGCAAATTATTTTTGTATGAACAAATTTTTTAGTACAGTTTCTAAATAACATACTCACAAAACTCAACAAAATTTAATTGTTCTTGTATATAAATTGTACTGTATACAGATTTTTAGTATAAATGTAACTTTCCTTAAAAATTACTGTAAGAGCTAAAAAATCTATTATAATAATATATAACCATAATAATAAATAATATTTTTAAAATATATGTTCAAGTTATATAATTTCAAATAAATATTTTTGGAAATGAAAATTTAGCTTTATTGAATGTTAAATTGCCATAAAGCTATGATTATTGAAACTTAATTTATATTCATATTTAAAATAAAGACAAACAAATTTACTAATTATATATTAAACATTTGTTATTATTTCTAATTTATTAATTTTACTAGTTTACATTCAATAAAGTTAATCATTGATTAAAGAATATTTTAATATTGAATTTATGAATCAAATAAAAAAGCATTTTGGTTATTGAAATCTTATTTATATTGCAAAATTTTGTCCACAGCTGTATCACACTTAATAAAAATCAAACACATTCTTTTTTCAAAGTTTTCAATAATTTATTCGATTATACTTTATTTTTTCTTTCTTTTTTTTTCTTTTTTTTTTCATTTTTTTCACTTTTTTTAAATCTAAAATGTAACATAAAACTGGATCTCGCATTTCTGCGCTGCACCTAATTTATCCGCAGCACTGAATATCGGATGGATGATTTTATTTTTAAACAATATTGGTACTGTTTTCTCAAAAATAAAATACATTAAAAAAAGAATAATGGCAAATATTTTGTTTGTCTTAAAGGATAATTGTACAGAAAATTGATAAATTAACTGCAGTGGAATTAAAATAAATTCTATTCCACTATGCATTCCAGAAAACAGCACCAAAATTTGACTGAAAAAATACCTATCTTTGTTAAGAATAAACCAATCATGAAAACAACCAATTCAAATAATATTTATTAGAAAAAAATATCATTATGTGATAAACATAACTTATGAATAAACTGCGATATTTCTGTTTTATAAAAAAGTCATTATTATAACTATTTGAACTGTTTTAATTTTAAATAAAAACTGTAACATGTTTTATAATAATACAATTTGTTAATATATTTTAAAATGTAATTTTGAACGATTTTTTAACTAAGCGCTAATTGTACTTTACGATTGCAGCTATATAATAAAATGTGGTAATGTGATTATGCTGGTGTCTGATTTTAAGTATTTCGTATCTGTTTCTTGTTCTAATTCATAAATACAATAAGAATAAGATGAAAATGGATAAAAATTAAATTTAAACTGATTATAATCAACTAGTAACGTATTCTAATCAAACCAAATTTTTCAGATATTTTCACTCAATTTATGTAAAACGATAGACTTATTTTTATAAATGTTTATTTATAAAATATATTATTTCTGTTTAACTGAATTAAACTTTATTTCTTCGAATTTTAATTACAAAATTACTAAATATCTTATAATTAATCTGTTTTTGCTTTTATACAAAAATTCAAGAATTGGTCAATAGAAAAATTCAAATATTCAAAAAACATATGTTTATTTGTTATTGCTTCATTTTAATATCAAGTGAATTTTTAAGACCAGTATTTAAATAAATTTTAAAATAGTATTTCTTAAGTCTAATCTAGTCAAGTCGAGTTCATTAGACTCGCTAAAAAGAGAAACTGTGGTAAGACATTAGCAACAATATCAACAACAGAAATTTTAAAAAAACTTTACTGAATAAAGTTTAATCTTTTTAATAACATATTCTGTGTATTCTTGTAATTTTAAGCATCTAAATCGTTTAATTTTAAATCATTTGTATATGCAAATAACTAAAACATGACCAAATATGATATTTTTACTGGATAAAATATTAGTGTCAATTGTAATAGTAAATTTTATATCAAAATTGATATCATATTTATATTATTTCACATGTTTACAGTCATATAAAAAATGTTGTTCATGTTTTATTTATTTCAGATTTAATTTGAATATTTTAAATGTATTCTCCACAATAATATGTAATATACAATAACCGTTTATTCTCCACTTTAACGTTTATTATCCACAAATAAATTATTCTCCACAATAATATGTAATATACAATAACCGTTAATCAGTAAGATGTTATTATTTTATATAGAAATTAATTTTATATAAAACTCATCTAGCCTATCAAAAATCCAATAGTATTTTGTACTTTGAATTGAAATTTAATGATGAATTTTCATTCCATTCTTAATCGCGCATGTTAGAATAATAAATTAACCAACAATTTTTGTCAAGTACGAAATTTGTCGCAAGGGTTTTCGCAGGTGCAGAAACGTTGGCACAAAAACGTGTCAAACAGCGATTGGCGCCCGAATTCCGATACCTTTTATTCGAAACGTGTATATGCCAATGAGGAATAAAGAGAGTGAGGATTTGGAGCTGATAAAAGCCAAAAAGAAGGTGTAGGTGAAAGAGAGCAAGATAGATTTGAGCAGCGTATCGTGCCATGCGGACCGACCTAATTGTGCTAAATTTACCGTGTACATATGAGAAGCGTGGTGAGTTTATTGCGGTACCGATATTGACGGTCGTACGTGTGTATATATTTGTATATTCACAGGTGCATGATCACATGCACTGCAGTGTATTTGGTCTGATGTGGACCATCCAACGTTTACTCGACGTGCGCATATTTCAAATCACGCCATATTTGATTATGCAATGAAAGGGAGATGGTACTCCATAGCTATTTAACTTTCTTCAATGCATCACGTAAATACGATGGTGTACAGAATTTGTGCACCGCTAACAAAATAGCACCAAATTACGTTTGAATGGATTTGCACTTACAATTAAGTAGACATGGTATTGAGTTTCGCGGTAATACGAATGTAAAAATGTCTGCTTTAGGATAAAACTAGGTAACGTCAAGACACAATTAATTAAACAACTTGTTATGCATGAATTACGGAATAATTTTATAGCATGCTGCTGTTTTGTTATAAAAATAAAAATGAAGTTCATGCGAACTTTTTCAATTAGCGATACACTAACATGAGTTTTACATAAAAATGTCGACGAGGTATTTTTAAAATTAACAAAGGATTCACGTTATAATTAAATTATTTTAAGTTTTAATTAATCCGAATAATCGATAAAAATGAAACAATGGTAAATAATGTTCGCAAATATTTCTAATGTTTGGAATATTTTACTTCCTTTCTAGGTTGCTGCATTGTAAATAACTAGAAAAATGACCTGTTTCTACCTGCAATATAATTTGATATGTCTACAGGCGTGTTCTTATCTTCAACTGCGATGAATAATTTTGTTTAAACATTTATCATCGAGTTGCAAGAATATTCAACTGCACTCACAAATTAGGTTGCGTTCAGAAAAAAAAAAAAAAAAAGAATTGCTCCATATACTTAAAAATGTATGTATATAATATAATTCATTGCATTTTATTTACAACAGTTGAGTTAAACAACATGAATGAATCTACGTTCTCGGAAGAAATTTAAACAAATGCTTATTCCTGTGTAAAAGAATAATCGATAACGGAGCACTTGAATTTTTAATTCCTAAAAAGTATTGATGAATGCATATAAAAATAATCTTCAACAGACGCAATGCTTGAAATAAATCAACAAATTGACGTCGCGCAATTGTACTGTGATTATAATACATTTCATATTCGCCATTTTGCGTGTAGCAGAATTTATTATATTTAAACTATTGACATTACCTTATTCATTACTTTAGTTTTGATTAAAGTGAATGGATTAAAACTCGTAAATAAATTGTACTCATTAAATAATTTAAAGAAATAGTATCTATATGTACGTATGTATGTATGTGAATGTATATATGTGAATAAGTAAAGCAATCAAATACAGATGAATTACGTGTACAATTATAAGATTTATTGCCATGTACATAATTACATTATAATTACGTTCTAATCATGGTTACTCATAATACATATGCTTTGGCTCAATATTTTTGTCTCTGGTTCCTTTGATTAATGTTCCTGCACGTTCTACAGCGCTTTTATAGTCATTGTCCCACTTTATCACAGTTTATACCTCGTTAAAATTATTAGCAATCCTATCATTATGATTATTTTAAGTAATAATTTATCAATGCTAAACGTGACACTTTTTGAACAATTTCTAAACGTTGTCCAAAATATCTTAAAAATAGCATAATTTAGATTTCAGACGATTTCACATTAATTTAATTACGATTCTAGGCAGATGCAAAGTAAGAAAAGACTTTTGTGGAAATTAGACAACATTTATCAGTGGGTCAAGCTACAATAAACGTGTTGGAGAAAAAACAGGTTTTTTTCAGCGGTTAACATGCTTTAACTCATTAAGCTACTTTGAGACAAACCGTGAAGTGTCTCATTGATTTAGAACTCTTGTGTTGTAACTTGTCTTATCTTACGATTCATGATACTGTATTCTTAACATTTTCAGCAAATACTGATTATTACTCTATATATGTTATACAGAAGATAGTACAATACCATTCATTTACTATCGGTTGTAATGAATTAAAATGTAATTCTTTTGAAATTAAAATTATTCAAATGATAAAAATATATTTTCATGAGAAATTACAATTGCTTTGGTTAATAATAATTTCCTATTGTTTATAGCATAGTAAACGGCATAAATTGTTCCAAATAAAAATATGTTAATGAATTTTGAAATTGAATTTTATATTTTTATAATATATGTGCATAATTGATACACATTTTTAAGAATACTTTGAACAACTGAAAATGAAAAGCAAAATAACCATTTAACCGATTGAATAGACGTCAATCTTTCAAATGATTTTATCATCTTCCATTCATATGGACATGGAGTTAACTCAGTTCAATTGTGTCAAATTACAATCAATTGTTAGGACGTCACGCAACTTCGTAGTGAGATCAACGCAATGTAACCAATGCGATATCACAATAACTATTGTTTAAAGAGATGATAATGGGAATGTTATTTCTATTAGATTTATCCGAAACAAAATTAAAATAACAGATATACCATTGATAGACATACATATAACGCCATTTAAATATTGCCACAATTTGTATGTCGAATGTTTTTAGAAGAATTTTCCAAATAATGTTACTAGATCGGATCACCTATATTTCAGTAAAATACTCTAATGAATGCTTCATTATAAAGTATACACTGCAATACATGTACACCATGATTTAAATATTGCACAATAAATAAAATGATAATTAGATGTTTTATATCATGCACTAAGACTATTATATTATATTATAAGTGATTAATAAAAATAACTAAACAATATCAATTTTCAGAAGGAAAGTATTCCTTATCATTACAAAAATAAGTTTCTTTAATCAATCCTATATTTTCATTATTGTTTGTTAAGCATAATTTATATAATTTTACATATGAAATGTTTGTTTGATATGTAAGGTAAATTTCATTTATTTAAATGTATAAAAGCTTTTTTTTTAATTCAAAAAATATTACACGAAGTACTGGTGTCAGATTAATGAAAAATCGGTCGTGTTGGATTACTTTAAATGATGTATTCTGGAACACTCAGTGCACATATGTTATTAAATTCAGTTAAAAATCAATAATCAAATAATATAATTAAAAGTTAATATATAAACAATAACAACAGCGTATACCTCAAAAAAGCGAATTCCAGTAATGAATCCATTAAATTCAATGAAATTTCTACACGTCTAATGCAATATAATATTGTTAAGATACATATTGTAATTATTTTTCAACATATATTTCAATAATAAAATATTTTTTTATAAGATTAATATAACACAAATAAAGAAAACTTTAAAAATATAAATATTTGCAAATAATTTTTTCGTTTTGTACTACGTATTACTCACCAGAATCAAATAATTTTTGTTTTTCGATTTTCAAAAACAATCAAAGTTATTTGATTTTCAAAAGTTTGGGTTATTCATTGTAAAATAGTTTATTTAAATATTTTTTAAAAGTGATTTTTAACAATTTTGGCTCTAAGCCTATAAACAGATGTATAGGTTTTCTCTAACCCACCCTGAGTCACAGCTAATTCTTCTACACGGTAACTGATTGATGTTCAAAGTTAGTAAGTTAAAAGTCGTTAATTCTAATTTCAAATATGACATTTCTTTATAATTAACCAGAGGATTGTCAGACTCTATAATAAAGGGTACAGTAAAAGTAGAGTAAAGTGTCTGGTTAAGGAACAATTCCAAATTATTTTCCAGGTTACATTTTGTCATCATACGCAGGTTGAATAGAATGGAAATTATTTTGCAAAAAGTAAAAAAAAAATTCTGAATCGTGTCGTAAATCCAGACTCATTTATAAACTTGTACCGAATCATACTGAATCCTAGACTATTTATAACTATCATCATATTGCATTTAGTCTAATCTGAAGAAACTTTCGAACTGTTTCTTAGAAAGTTTCCAACCTTGTTACGAACTTATTTTTTCCATGAAGGCAAATAATCCTACAGTTACTTTCTCATGTATACAAGTTTGTCTGTTTGATCTATTGTGTATTGCGCTGAATTCAATACATTTTGCAATTGTGCACTTTTTGCTCGCGATAATGTTCTTAATTAGTACAATCAAACAGTTCATTGCTCGATTTTGCATAAACTAATGTAAATTATTTTAGAGGAGTAATTCTCGCACACACGTAAATTTCACTCGATATATTTTGTGCATGTAAACTGAAAATCACTTATGCGCAAAATACATTGAACATAAAGTGTATATACGTGAGCGTTGTTTGCATAAAATAGACTGGTTTTTGCATATAAAATAAGCAATAAATGTGTCGTTTTACATACAAATAACAAAAAACTATTATTTTTCATATTTTGAATGTGGGTGGTTAATTTTAAATTTATTATTATCTTGTTATTTACAAAATGCCAGAATTATTTATTCTTAATAATGCTCTCTTTTGCAACCTTTAACTTGTGCGTATATATTCCATTTCTATGTAAGTACTCTTTCCTAAAACTGATACAAAAGATAACGCCTCTTTATAAATGCTATTCCAATGCAAATATTAATACTCTCTTACTATTTCCACGACTGTTACATCAAGATGATTCGCGACAAATTCCCTAGAGCATATTATGCAATTATTTTATTAATATTATTGTACAAATATGCCATTTTCTTAATTATAAAGTTAATGTTTTTGTGGAAGTTATTTAGTTTAGAAATTAATTATTGTAATCGCCTAACATTTTCGCTTTTTCCAATAGCTTATTAATATTCTTATGCTACCGTCTTTTAAATATAATGCAATCAACATTAAATAAATTAGCAAGGAAACAGGGTAGTATCTAACAATGTATATGCGTAATAGTAATAGAAGCAATTAAACATTTCAAATCTATCAAATAGTTCAAACAAGCGAGTTTGTCACAGCATAAAGGGCAACTCATTAAGTATAATACTCGACTGATCGGCATTTTATGATACCGCAGAATGGGCAACGGGCGTGAAAAGCACATCCCGATTATAGATGTACGAACGGTTATGCTCCAGCGACGACAAGTGCGCACGCGACATCATTCGCCTACCAACGAGTGGAATTGCATAACGTTGCTCAAGAGACATCCGCGAATGACGCTTTTTGTAGAAAGTTCCGGCCTGTCGATAAAAGTAATCACGTCACGATGTGTGGCTCTTGTGATGCTGTCTGTGGCGGGGAGCCATTTTCTAAATTAAAACATCCACGGTCGAATCGCCATCGGCGAAAGGTCGGTAATGAAAAATGCCAGGTTTTTCCCAATTAATCTTTCAGCTGCTTTGTCCATGTGTGAAAACATGAAGAGAGAGATGCGCCCAGGAAGTCGAGCGAATAGAAAAGGAAAAAATATCAGAGAGCGCAACAGAGAAATGAAACCTTGCAACACATTTTTCTTTGTGGTACTTTCGAAGATTCGCACCTTCTTTTAAACTTCTTAACTACATGTTAATAAACGACTCAACAACAAGTAATATCCTTTGACGTGGCAATAAAAATTAATTGCACATTGTTTAAAACTGGGAATGCAGATTGAAACTTGGAAATATAAAAAATTGAATTTCCTATTTAAAGTTTTAATTGAAAACACCAATATGTTATTTATTTTTTAAATTCTATAAAATTTACTCTTAAAAGCATAGTGTAAAATTAATAAACAGATATTCTATAAAAGTACGATATTAACCATTATATAATTTTTATTCTGGTAAAGCAGTAACAATCTGCTATTTGAAATGCCTTATGAAACATTAAATAA
>JABFOX010000857.1:0-14631 GCA_022817665.1 Axea sp. ZL-2020
ATTAAACAAAGAGTCTTAAAAATACACGTGGCATTCAATTAGTCTTTAAAAAATTCAACATACAACGCTCATAGAATTGAAAAAAGTTTATTTTTATTAAATGTTATTTCTCAGTAGATTGCGGTTAAAGTTTTAGATATATGTATTGCGTGGCTGATTATATTGAAAAATAAAAACACTCTAACCAATATTAATTTTTGGATCTCTCTTTTTCTAAAGAATTATTGCCCCTAGTAATAGCAGGATGAGAGATTATCCCATATTTTTTTAAACTTATATTTTGATATATTAAATGACTATGATTCATCCAAGAATAATCAGAAATGTTGTCAAGAGAATCCCGAATACTTTATAAATTGATATATTTAAATGATTATTTAAAATAAAATATTTTAGATATGTATATATTTAGAGAGGAAATTACTATTTACTGAATTATTATAACTTACGTCAAATGTTTATTGTTAATATATTAAAATTTAACATTGAATATTCGAATTTGGGAATTGTTAAAACATTGCCTTTCTACTTAAAATGCATGTGAATTTCACACACAATTTTTTATACACATGATATCGAAATATTGTGCATTCAACATAGGTTCGACGTTCAGAAATTTCATTTTCAGATTTTATTTCCATTTAAATTCAATATTGTACCCTTTTCGAATCAACTCAGATATTTTGCCATTTCTTCGATTTGTAATTCCACCTTTGTCCAGTTTAGTCGGCATTCAGAAAGTGAATTATCTACTTTAAATCGATATCGATTTAGCAAGTTTATTCTGTATAAGTAACAGCTTAGTTCAGATCGAGAAAAACAAATTCGCAAATTCTACGTTATATACCACAATCGTTGTGAGATATATTGTAAATTTGCATACGTGGATAAATAATGTTTACACATTGTATATGTTTACGATTTCCAATATATAAGCAGATTAATTCATTATAACTCGATATTCATCCTGAATAACTAATCGTGAAGCTCTATTTTTAACGATTTCAAATACTTAATATTTTATAAATTCATTGTTTAGAAATATTTTTGTCTGAAAAATATTATAAATAATCGTTTTTAATTAAGTTTAATAAATAATATATATTTTAACAACATTAACAAATAAACAACTGATTTATAATATCTCAACTGTAATTATTAATAAGATAAATATGAATGTGCATTATAAAAGTACTTCCTCAGTATTATTTTAAGTAATCTGAGATGAACTAGTTTATAAATCGGAATTTATATCGGTCCAGTTTTATGATTACATTATATAAATAGTTTTATAAGTATTATTTATATATATTTAAAAGTTTATTTTTACAATTTCATATAACATTGTAAAGTAAAAATAAAAATTAAAGTGCATGCAATTATTACATAAAATTATACATTGCTTTATAATATAAAATGTATTAAAATATAAAATAAATAAATTTATTATTTCATGATACTAAAATAATTAATTAATAACCTTTTAAATGAGAACATTACACTGCCTACACGGGAAATTTATATTTAATATTTTACCAAATACAAATTATCAGTACTCAAATAAACATCGAAAATGAATAAATATCGTACAGTAAATAATCTCTGGTAACAATTTATGTGTAATATAATAAGTTTAATGACATTCATAAAATTGGACTTCCATTAATTGTCTGATAAAATTCTTCTATTAGTATTTATTAATTAATTTAGTATTCAACAGTAAAAATGTATTTTCAAAAAATACATGATTATAATACAAACATATTATATCAATTAATCCATTGAAATAATACTTTAAATTGTATAATATTCAAAGGTTTAAACGTTTATAAGCTTTAACTTAATTAATATTCAGGATGCAATAATTAACAGACAACTTTTGTTAACAGAAATTTAACAGTGAAATTTTGTACTAATGTATTGTATATATTTGCATTCATGTAAATTTCATTCACTGCTAAATTTTAGGTTTTTAATTTTTACTTGCAGGTTCGAACGAACTATTAATTGCTCGGAAATCTTATATTTGAGATAAGTCCAATACTTCCACACATTTCAATGCAGGGGTTGGTGATTTACGAAGCCTTCCAACGAAAAATTCGAAAAAAGCATGACTTAACACACGAAAGCTGGAACATTTGGGATGCTCCAGACTTTCGGTTAAAATCGTATGGAGGAACCAGGATCAACGGTGGAGAACATCTGGCCTCTGAATCTGACGCCAATCGCAACTCGGAATCCTCACAATTTGTCCCGCGGATTTTTCGGCGAAAATTCACCATACACGACTACAGAGGTAAGCTAATCATGCAAAAATTCTTATTTTTCTATAACAGTTCTGCAATTTTGCAAGACATTTAAAAAATTTTTTTGTATTTTCAATAGTAATATTTTAAAACAAAATGGGCAACAACGAAAGTCCGAAAAAATCTTTACAAAATTGGTGTGTATACGTGTTATCTGAAAAAGAGGTCGTAAAAACGTTGATTCGATAACACTGCGAAAATTGCAATTAAGAATTACGTAAAATTGCAAATAACAATTATGTACAAAGAAGATTATGGAGCAGCTCCACGAATTATTCAGAAAACGATCAAGTGTTTGCTTCAAATGTTTCCTTCAAATTTTAATTAGCAATATAATAAATTTGATATAGAGATATACTTGGTTTAAATTGTAAAAAATTGAAATTTGAACATATTTTTATCTACACGAATATTATATAATGAAATATTTACTTAATAAATTTAATTGTTTTTTAATATGGAATTTCTTTATATTTTCAAAACAATTTATTAAAATAGTGATTGAATCATAATAATTTATTCATTATAAAAGGTTATATTTAATCTTTCGAGAGTATGATTTTCTAGTATATTAGCTATCCACGAGCCTGAAAACTTTGTAGAAGAAAAGGAAAAATCTTGATCGTCAAAAAGTTACAAAGCTTCAACATAAACTATTTCGTAAAGAATTTTAATTTCACAATAATCTTCAATGAATAGCATAATAGTATTCTCGTAAAAAACAAATGTGTTTCTAAAATTTTATACGTAAGTTATATTTGATCATAGTAATATGGTTTTAATTAAACGACAATCATTTATATATTGATATATAAAGTACTGATAGGCTACAGTTAGTTGTAAAATATATCCTAGACGGGAATAGCGATGATATATAAGTAAACTTCTGTAAGTGTTTCTGGAAGACATATGTTATATATGAGTAATGATTTTATCTACTATTTTACAAAAATTTTAAGTAATATTCATTTCAGATTGTTCTTTTATACAAATAAATTTGATATTTGTGATTTCTGTTACTAAATTAATATAAAAACATTTAATGTCAAACTATTTTCAAGATAAATAATGTAAAATTGCACAACTGTTAGAACATATTTATCCTATAAGTATTTTTAGTAGCAATTATAAAAGAATTGTGATAAAATTAAGTAATTTATTCACTTAAATATAAAGTTTAAAATTTAATATATTATGTATACATAATCTGATAATTCGTCAGTTTAACAGATTTATTCGAGGAATAACATTGTTTTAAATAAAAATAAAATTAAAAAATATTTATACACGTCGATCAAAGTAAAGATATTATTAAACAAAAACATAAATTGTTATATTAAAAAAATGTTTATTATGCTACATTAAAGGTTCGTTATATATTAGGTTCGAAAGGTTCAGTGAGTTAATATTTTTAAACGTACTGCTGAAAATAATAATTTTGTTAGTGTTTACGCGACATTATGTATTTTTGAATTTTTTTCTAAATCGTACCTTCAAGAATTCCGAATGTTTTTTTTTTTTTCTATTTATCCTAATATTTCAAATGTATTTGATTATATTGTTTTGATTATCGTATTTAAATTGACATGCTAAAATATTAGGAGAAAATATTTTATTATTCTGTTAATTATTAATTTACAATAATTTTTCATATAAAACAGCATTAAATTTACTATTCAATTTATAATTTCTTATTGATTTTAGAACTCTGGGATATCTCTGTATTCTTTTAGGCCTATATAATAATATGTACCCTGAAATGATTTCAGTACATTAGATTAAATAAATCATATTCATTTTTTTTATACATGGAATTTATTTAATTTTTATTAAAAAACAACATTGTTTATAAAGTTTTTTTAAAAGTAAGTATTATTATGTTGAGATACATTTTTATAATAAAAAAATGAATAATTGTCACAAAAATAATAATATAACTATCATTTGATTCTGTATACCGTGTATATAAAGCAATAGTGTACACGGTGTCTTAAATAAATGATGCATATATTATTGAAAAATTAATGTAAAATAAAATTAAATGTTATTGATTATATTAAAATTTTTCTAGATAAATATCATTAATATCCATAAAATTATAATAAGATTAACAGCAAATCAATAATTTCTAATTAATGACCACTAGAGACTAACATCAATAAATGTAAATACTAATAATTTTAGTTGCACTAAACGTCAACTAATGATAAAATGAAAAGTGTAACTGTCTAAAAGGGGTACTTGCAGTTACATATTTTGAAAAAATCGATTTTGAGAAAATGTCACTATAAGAATGTACAGTCCTTAGTCTATTTAATTCCAAAGTTATAGGTCGATATGAGTTCAAGAACTTGTTTTCCGACCATCGAATCGAATGCTGCCCTCCCTTGCGCGGTGATTATATAGTACCTCTCCGTTTTTACGTGTTAAATACGTTAAGTACATCGATGAAGGGGGTTTAAAATCTATTCAGATATTCGTGATGCTTTTCTTTGTGATCCGACAACAATTATTAAGAAAAAGCAATATATCAGACACGTATAAAAGAGATCGGGCATTGGGTTATGTGCGTCTAAAAAAACGTGGTCTCGGCGGACGAGGTAAATTTTTACTGGAAAACTTATGATAAATTAAAACTTTATTATGGATTGGCAATCAAACGAAACTGCGATTCGGTTGACAAAATGATGGGAATAACGTAAGCCACATGTTACCATCATATCTACAAGCATGGCAAATGCCCATTTAAGCACGATTATCAATGATTGCCTTGAAGACTATCTGAATTTATGCAGATTTCAGCAAGAAAAAATGACTCGAACACTATGTGAATGGTTTCAATCAAAATAATAACAAAAGTTATAATCAGCTTATTTGTAAAATCTTAAAATCCTTCTAGCATTACCATTGTACAACTTGCTATTTATATAGCAGGCTATTTATTTAATGAAGGTTTCTTCAGTACATTAGTAATATTCAAAGCAATGGCCATGGCTTATTGGCCAAATGTCCATAATTTTGCTATCGCAAAAGACGAACGCTGAATTTCTTTGGCCGACCACCGCGCGTACAATGCTACCCGGAAGAAGAGAATCCTTTGTATACAGAACCAAATAAAAACTTTAGAAGCTACTTTGGATGCAAAAGGGTTACTCTAAGGATCTAGAACAGATGAATCATTGTATATTTCTTTTTATGACTGTTATATTCATTTTATTTTATTCCAAAATTTTAAAATCGTTTTTCTTGAAACGACACTTTTTCAAGACGATGGACATGGTTAAAGACGAACTTCTCAACGAATTTCAATGAAACCTTGTGAAATTGTTGTAGGTATAATTTTTCTGTTCTTGAACAAAGTAATCTAATTTCTAACAAAAATAAATATTTTTTATGCGTGTTAAAAGAAACAAATTTTTAGCCAAATATAGCTAAATTTTAGACTAAGCACACCATTTTGTTTACAATCAACGTAAATTAATGTCCTTTGTTCAAGGATAAATTTTTTCGATATACTATTAATTTCAATTAGTTTCGTTTATTTTAAATAAGTTGTTTACGAAATATACTGTCCACCGCATATCTCTGTCGCTGAAAGATGCTTTCAGAATCCGCCTATAAATGAACCATTTTCAAATTTTGTTATATTCAAAAATTCTTGAATAAAAATAAAAATTGAAGCATTCAAGTGTACTAATTATTGTTTTGATCAGCTATACAGTTTTAGAGAAAAAAACATTTTGAAAATTATACTCAGTCGTATGTCATAATTGGAGGTAACTCCTTCAGAAAGCCCTAGTATGTACATTTATTAATGTTAGCTTATTAAATACATACTCCGACTTATTGTTGTTGTTATTATATAAAAGGCATATTTCGGAATGTGTTATATACATTGATAAAATAAATGACAGTTAATTCGATTTAAATATTTAATCATTTATTATTATACATAGTTCTGGCTTAATATTATCTTTCTCCATGTAGAAACATTAATGTAAAATGAATTTAATACGAGAAATTAAAAAATGTAAATCTTTACATCTGCATAAATGACAAAAGAAATATAAGTCATAAAAATATAATACAATTATAAACAATCAGTTTGGAAATACAGTTTATAAAATAAATTTTGTAAATTTGTATAAAATAATGTTTTCTTATTAAATACTCTACAATATAATATTTGAATGGACAAGTATGATTTATTAATTTTATTTACGAATTTATTAAAACTATGTTATGTTTGCATAATAAAAATATTTTCTTGAACTCGTGTAAATCTTACATTAACTAAACACTAAGTCGTATTATTATAATTATTTTTATACATTTGTTAAACTAATGATATAATATTTTTCTTCGTATAACAAAAAAATTCATTGCGTAATATTTAAATGTAAAAAGTATTAAATATAATAAGGAGATGATAATAATAAATTATCTCATACAATTAATTTTCATTATTGATATAATTATATGTTTTATATAAAAATAGCTGTTCACGATTAAAAATAATATCAACCAATAATAAAGAATAATAAATAAATGTTCGTTTCCTTAGTTTCTGTTATTAAAACCTGTTTCAAAATAAAACATTTTTGTGCAGTGTTAAATAATTAATACGTCAAATTATTCATGAAATAATATAAATACTTTACTCAAATTTTGTATTATTATTATTATTATTATGAAACTAAATTTTATTTATTAATTTACTATTCAAAGAGACCTGTACACATCAATATAATATATTGAAATTTCGTTCGTTTAAATTGAGATAAAATTGTAAATGAAAAAGATATTATAAATTGTAGATATGGGTAACATGTTTTATGATTCAATCGTCAACATTTTAATGAACTGGATCAATATTTATTTAATCCCACAAAAATGTTTTTCTCTATAGTACTGGCATATAAAACTTATGCTTAAAATATAATTACATTTTTTTTATAATAATTATTCTTAAATTATCAGTTAACACGTAACTGAATCCTGCAACAACTCATACACAACAACATACAAACAACTACATATTGTTGTTTGTATAGGATCTTTATGTGTAGCATAAGAATATTCCTCGAGAAGTTATAAAATAATAAAGTGTCGTATTTTTTTCCTTCAGTTTGCTCATTTCCTTTTTAATGTTGAGAATTTAAGACTAGTATTTGTTCTTAACATTTTAATTTTAATTAAACAATACTGTAATGATATATGAATCAATTAGTTACCATAATTCATCTCAATCTCATTAATATTATAAAATAGAGTATATGGTATTTTAATTATCAATTTGTGGGAATAGTGCTCCTTAAATCTAGTTTTTAGTTGCTGCATTTATAAAGTTGCAATAAATAAATTTGTATGCGAATATTTCAATGCAATAAAAGATCATATGCTTAGATGCAATAAGTAAATTTTAAAAATAACATATATATAAAAGCACAAAATAATCGTATTATACACATCTATTTCTAATATAGTATATTATTCAATAATATTATTTATTTAATATTTCTAAAAATTATTTATTAAATATTTCTCAAAATTATAAATAAATTTTGATGTTCATTTTATTGTACACAGTAGCGTATTATTGTTATTGTTGTTGTTATTATTATTGTTATTATCATTATTATTAAATGTTTATATGAGATATACTAATCAAAATAAACAAAAAGTAATATTTATGAAAATTTCTATATTTTTAATAAATCTGTTCTGCAAATATATAATTAAAATAAATTCTTCGGCGTTTATTGTGAAATGAAATAATGTTAATAAACAAAATGAAAAAGATGGAATATTTATTGTTACCATACAAAGAAATTTTACTTTCTTATATATTAGTATAAATAATACAATACGATAACTTGTTTCTATCGTACTCTTTTTGCACAAATTTAGTAGTCTTGTAAATATTTCTATTCGTGTAATTGGTGCACATTTATCATTCAACGGAAGTTGGAGTAAAAATTAATATAACTTACATAAAATAATCTCTTAATATAATATTTATGAAGCAAAAAATCTTATAATATTAAGATCTGAAATCTGTTAGAGTTATTTTAAACTAATACATCTCATAAAACTGTAATAAAATATCAATAAGGAAGTATTAAATATTAGAGCTTTAATTTGTGCGTTTTTTGATATGAACGATATTGCACACGAATAAAATATTTATAATGTATAAAATGGACAGTAAAAACGTACATCTATAAATTGAAACTAAAAGTATTAAAAATTAAATTTTCTTGCAAAGTTAACGAAGAAATCTAAAGGTGTTGAAATAAAATGATTAAAAAATATTACCAATGTGTTAAAAATAAATAATATACATGGTTATTTGAAATTGCATAATATATTATTATTATTTATAAAATCTGTTATAATTCTTAAATGTTGTAATATTTTTGAGAGAAGAATTTATTCGAAACCACACAATTTGTTGATAAGAGGTAGCTGACTAGATAAAGGAGCTTGAAAAAGGTAAAATGTTCCACAGTGCAATAGAGCTCATTGCACCAGATTCTTCTAAAGCGTCTACTATTAATTAAGTTGAAATTTACACAAGAATTATCTTGAAGAAATAATTTTAATGTTAAATTTATTTTTAAACTGTAAAAAGATAACTCTTACAGGTATAAATTAAATCTATTTAAATGTAAAAATATAAAATAAAAAACAAAAAACAAAAACAAAAGAATGTTAATTATATAAAATTTTCTTATTTTTCATTATAAAAAATTGCAGTTTCATAATAGAATTATTAGTAACTTTTTAAATAGTTAAAGATATTGGAAATAACAGCAATTCATTTTAAAATGAAATGTGTGATATCCAAATAACTAAATAAAGAATACAACAGAGACAAAAAGTATCGGTTCTTCAAATTTTGATAAATAACTGTGTATGGCTTTATCTTCATTGCAAAATTATTATAGTCGTCGGAGATTATATGGCAATATTTGAAATTAAATATTCATAAACAATAAAATAATCAAGCCGTTAAGAAAAAAGCTTTCCAGTTGAGGTAAAGTCTGAATTTAAAATAATGTGTAATTTGGATAAAAGCATTTAACAAAAGAAGTAAGATTATACATTTTTTTATATAACATTATATTTTTTATATAACATTATTTTTTTCAAATTTTAAACTATTTATTCACTAATGTAATCCATGAATTTATTGTTTATATTTATAACGATATAATCATGAACATTACATTTTTATTGTTGGTATTGCATTATCAATTGCAGCCTATTAAACATTCATTATCACACACGTAGAAATTAATAATCGATCCAGAATTGGCACACTACTAAGAACCTTTTGCCAAGACTGAGAATTAATCGAGATGAAACGCTGAAATACCTTACGACATTGTTGACATCAACATTACAGTTTTAACATTTGTATAAATTTTAGATATCACTACTACATTTCGCAATTATAAGTACATTATATAGATTAAAAGCATATGAGATATGTGTGTTCTATATATCATACACAGTGTATTTATAAAAAATATATACCGATTATAGAACTACATATATGGACTACATATAATTCATGCATAGATATTTGTAAGCCATACATGGATTATACATATATAATTTCCTATTTGCTACATATGAATTGTGTAGTAATATATTAAACTTATATGGATTGTATACGTTTTGTATAAAGATATTTATTAATTAATATTTGATGATTAAATGCCATGTATAATTTATTTTTGAATCGTATATAATTCTAATGTGGTTTATACAGTACATGAATAAATCAATTATGTTTTATATGAATAATATATACCTTGTTAAAAGGAACCATATACAACATGAACAATAAACATTACTATTATTCGAACTATATTTTATTTTATTCGAATAATAAACGTTACTATTAGTCAGTATCGGCACAATGTATATTTACATTAAATAAAAAATTATATAAATTAAAGATGAAGCTTTATCCAAATGAAATTAATCCAGTACAATGGTATATATATTAAATAGAGACATTTTTCAGAAGATTATAAATTCTCAATTCAAATAAATATTTGGATCTATATTTAATATGCATTACGAAATTCATCGAGTATCATCATATGGTCAATGACCACAGACTTCTCTCTGAATTTCTCCGCAATGGCAGCGTTTTAGAAACGTCAAGATTATAACGGTTTTGTGGCATAGATGCTTTAATATATTATCGAAAGAGACTCTAACTTCTCGCTGCCATAAATATTGCACTGTTACTGAAAAAATGGAAGTATAAGAGAATTCAGTACATTTATTTTGGGTTAGTGAATGTTAAAACCACTTTACAAATAATCATCTAGATGTATCTTCTACTTGGATATTGATTACTTTTTTATGTATCCAAATCCAAGACAAGATTTTATGTATGCCAAGTTTACCATAACACCAAACACAGTGGATTTTCGGTGGTATCGAGCAGATATATAACAAAATTTTCGTCGTGACAGTCAAAAATCGTACGGCCGATTTATACTCGGTGATACAAGAGTAGATATTGATTTCCGAGTTCGACTAGCATCAGTATTGTTATCAATCGTATGACGAATTCGGTTCCATTAGTTTCGAATATCACCGCGTTAACCACTGCAACCTTTTTTAAGAATACAGCTAAATAGGCATCATATCAATGGTGTGTATATATGTGTATACGTATATAAATGTGAATGTGCGTGTTTGCGTGAGTGCATGTATATACTGGATGTACTGCTTTTGTTAGTTGTACATTTTTCCGGATTCGTATTTCGCGCAAAATTTTGCAACGATTTTATATATTAACAGCCCATATTGGTACACATTAAATGCTGCATAAATAGCGATCCCTATAGGTTCATTTCTGCACCAAAAACCACGATTACCTCGAAAACCCAAAGGATAAAATAATGAATTTTTTAATATTTTGTCCATATTTTATTTATTTTAATTTTAATCTTCTAACGCTTCGAATCGTGTACCGATTTATTTTCAAAGAAGTGTACCAAATTACATTTTATTTTATGTATCATTATTTTGTAAATTCATTGATACATACAAAAGGCTTTCACGTAATACATATAATACAAATCACATAAATACAAAATATATTTCACAGTTCATATATTTTTAACAATTGTGCAACACTATACATTAGAATTCTTGGTGTTATATACTCAGTGGTAAATATTCAAAATTTAATGTTATGTCAATTATTTATTTATTTTTTCTTGTTGTTAAAGGAGATCATTAACATAATCTTGCATATTATTTAATTAAGACAATAAACTATAGTAAGTGGTACTTGAATTCTCTGTCTTTCATTTTTAGAAGTTTTATTTTTTACTATTGATATCATTTCCTTTAATAACAGTTTTTTTTATTCTTTTATTGCATACAATTTTTATTTTATCATAATTAAATCTGTAGATAACGATTATTTCATGTTTGACCAGTGCAGTGATTTTGATCTTTTTTATATGTAATAATTTTTTTTAATTTGGACATCAAAATTATTCAAGCTCCTGATGTCCATTTAATATTTAACAAAACAATAATTTATGTTAATAAACATTTATTAATAATAATTTATGTTAACAAATACTTAATAATTTATTAATAATTATTTTAACACATTCTTTAAAAGAGTCAGTGATACTAATAACTAGCTTTAAAATTAACAGACAGAAGTGTATTTTTTAATATTCCGATTATTGTGTATAATTCAAGAGTCTGTGTAGATTAAAAGAAGTTTGTGCAATTTGGGTTTTTGTGTAAGTACAAAAAAATATATGTAATACAATATTTGTATATAAAGGTTTGTAATAGATATTCTTTTTTCTTAAACAAGTAACCTAAAATAAAAGTAAAATGTTAAATATCTTGTATTTGAATAGTTGTTTTCGGGTTGAATGGTCTTTGGACAACAATCAGTTCACCGTTTTTTCTTAGGTCTGCAGGATAACGTCGAAGTTATACAACATTGTTAGTCGTGGAAGACTTCCAAAGTCTTCTCATCCAGATTAAGTATTGGAAAAATTGAGTGGTGTGATGTAAAAAGTGAAGTGCAGAGTTGAAATGACGGAGTAAAAAGTGCACGAATAATGTTCTTGAGCTTCTTTTATACAATTGAACCTTTTCAACGCGGTCTTGTGAAGTTAGATAATTTATATAATGAAAATCAAGAAATTAGGTATTTTAGAATTGTTAGTAGAAGATTTAAAAAAAAAAAAAAAAGATTAAAATTTCGATTAGGAATTAAATGATTGTTTGAAATAACAGTTTCTTTAGTTTTATTAAAATATACAAAATTTGCAAAATGTTGAAACAATTATGCAATGTATGATGCATCAAAATCTGTATTATTTTCAATTCTTTGATTCATTTTTTTTTTTTCAAATATTTCTATCAATATTTTTCGTTTTAAGATTTTACTTATGAATATTATCTTTATAATATTTATAAATATTACTTCCAATATTTACAATATTTTTTCCCTGAATTCAAATGTTTTTAATTCTTTTAGTTTATCTTATACCATAATTCTTTCACAGTTTGTTTAACAATTTATTTTATTTTATTTGATATCAATAAATTACTACAATTTTATAATTTGCACATTTACTTCTTAGAATTTTACAATTAACATTTATTATAATTTCAGTACGTGAAATTGTTTTGTTATGACTGATATGTTTCAAAACTAAAAGGATATTTAATTAATACGTAATGTAAAGAAACATGTATATGAAATATTTGTAAAACATTTTTACAGTCATTTTTCCTTTCTCTCATAATATGGATATGTAATATATAAAATTGCTATAAAATTTCACGTTGAATTGATACACGAAAGAATTTCTTGATAGTCCTTAACCATTTTCGAAATTTCCAAAATTTAGGTCCAGATGTAAGTATTCGCGGTATATTGTATGATGTGTACGGTCATGATGTTTGTATATTTGATATGATTTTAAATATCTACATAGAAAGACCATGTTTACACACGACACTTCAAGCGAAGTTGTGCGTGTTGATTGATAGCACGCAAGGAAGCTCGTTAATCTGCGGGAGGACTTTGTTTCCTCTTATAACATTTCCCTACCACCATCTCCATATATATAATACTCCACGAAGGGGTTTCAGGTTTCCCGTATACACACTAACAGATAAATCATACTGAGTAACACACACCCACGTAAATATATTAATACACTGACGCTACGATTTATCACTGCGCTGGTAACAAAAATTTCTAAGCCCTCAAAAATCTTGGGAATTTAACGTTAAAAACATAATGGTATTTATCCAGATACGCCCTTAAAAAAATGTTACGAAATTTGCTGATCGAAAAAAACTGTATCAAACTTTGTCTTACTTTTCTTTACTAGGCGAGGACCTTTGCACTGTCATACACACGTACTAGATTGTAAGAAAACATCATAATCACCCACAAAATTACAATATTATTAATCTTTTAAAATTAAATTTTGTACGAATTTCTAAATAATCTATAAGTATAGTACAACCTTAAAAGAAATGAGTATGTATCCATAATTCATTTTTACATATCAAATTTAGTATATATACCAAACTGGATCAAAAATGTTTATTGTCTTCAGAATTTTTAAAAACCGCTGAAAAAATTTTTTTATATACAGAGTCTGCGTGCAGAACTTTTACGGGAATTACGTGTCACTGAATAGAGTTCTTAAGGCGAATGATTCAGAAATTTTACCATTTAATTATGTAACATATAATATCTTATTAATTAAAATTGAAGACATATATTAATATGTTTAATGGAATATTAATATAAAAAAATTAGTGGTTACAATTTTCATTAGTCTTAAATCAAATAATTATGGGTTTGTTAAAAACGAATTATTAAAGTTATTAAAAAATAAGAAGCAACAAAATATTTGAATTAAAATGTTAACTCTTTAGAAAAAAAAAAAAACATAATAATATTTAACAAATAATTTCTAAAATTCATTTTATTAAATACATTTACTGCATTTTATTGAAAATACTTTTTTGTTAATTAATTATATTAAAAAATAAATATATTATACATACTAAAGATATGAAGTACATTATTATTGTTGATGTATGAGTTTTTCATGCACTGATATTCATTTATACTAATCCCCGCGAGAGAGCGCTACTACTATATTTCGGCTATTAGATGATTTCTTTTGGCTTTCTGCTGTTAAAACTGTATGTGTGAAATTCACCTTTTATCGCGCAGTTCAGTTCTCGAAAAGTCGCTGTCCAAGCTTTTTTCATGGTCTTTTTTAATGTT
>JABFOX010000858.1:0-14629 GCA_022817665.1 Axea sp. ZL-2020
AAAATTATCTGACAATATTCAAAAAGTACTCTTCCGGGAGCAAACCATCTCAAAACATTGCCCCATGTTTCGTGCAAAGTTTTCGAACATAGAGCTATTCTCATTTTTCTCCTCCCTCCTCTTTCTCTCCAGCCGACAAGCCACTCTCGAGCCGCTCGCGAAGTTCGTTGAAGCTTTCTCTCTCACATCCTCATACTCACGTACATGCATATTTATTCATCAGAAGATGTTATCACCTAGATGTTATCACCTTACATTTGTTTGAAAGTGTCATAATTACGTGATATTAATAATCTTTATGCAATTTTATCAAGACTTAATATGAAATTTTTTCTCGTTAACTTCTTCGGTTGTTAATATCCTGGCTATCAAATTTTCGGACGTGGCGAAAAACATGCACAATATAATGTGTTTATAGGTTGTTGTAAAAGCTGCTATAAAAATATTATTCATCACAATTAATTATATAACATTAAAGTACATTACAAATGTTGCTATTATAAATATGATTAATGAAAATTAAAAATTATTTCACAACTAATCACAATTTCTTATAAATCATTCGTTTAGTTTGTGTAATTTACAAAAATGTTCTTTATTTTATAATTATAAAATCATTTATTAGAAATCGTGCTTTCTGCTGTTAAATAAATAATGTTTAAAATGCGAATTTTACTTGTCTCTTTTGCGTTCATAATTTTTTTTGTCTTTACTCCCATTATTATTAATTAATTATATAATAGTTCTAAACAAATTTATAAAAAAGTGTTATAATAATGAAATTAAAACAAAATATTCGTATAATATATAAATGAGTTATTATAGTGCCCACAATCTTCCATCTAACGCTAGACAGAAATTTAAAAGTTGAATTATTTTTGTTTAAAAGTTTAAATTCCATAATATTTTGTTAATTATATATTTACAATGTGATTTCTGTTATCAATATGAGTATAATCTGATAAACCACACGCCACAGAACATTCATACTTACATATGTAAAACTGTAAATTGTATAATGTCTGAAACATAGCCATATGAGAATACATTTCGAAAGAAGCATTCAAATATAACATATATACGTGTAAAAAGTTTGTGTTAAGCATTAATTATTTATAGAAAACCGCATATTTATTATACTATTTTAATATTATTCAAAGAAATGTCTTGGATCTAGAATGACAAAGAAAAATTTGTTCCAAAAATCGACTTTATTCTTCTACAGTTATCTTCAAGTTTCCTTCACTTGTTCCAATAGTCTTCTAACATTTAAATACCTTACGGTGTAGAAATTTATATTTTAATTCATTCAGTTTTTTCATAGCTTTGATAGAAAGAAAATGAAGCGTATACAATATCTTGGTACAATAGTACTTATTTTTCATCACATTTAATATTTGTAAAACTTCATGTCGATATTATATATTTTATATGAGTTTAACTTAGGTAACATAGATAATAGTACGAAGACATATTTATATATTTATATTTTATATGTGAGAAATATGCTGTGAACTCGAGCTCATACCGAGATTAGTTTACATATTTTGAAAGTGTGAATTTGACTTCACTGACAAACTGCATTCCAGAAGACTACGAAAGATGTAAATCGATGATGTGCAAGCGCTGTTAGACGAAGATTCTGCTCAATCAAATGCTGATTGAACTGACTCGACATTCAAGAGTGGATGAGTCAACAGTTCTACAACGGCTACAAGCAATAGGTAAAGTAGAGATGGAAGGTCGTGAATCCCACATAAGCTTTCTGAACTGTTGCTGATACAACAAATTAATACTTCCATTTCTTTGCTTGTCAAGCAGAAAAAAAATTTTGTTCGTGAAAAATTGTAACCGGCGATGAAAAATTGGTTTTTTACACCAATTCTAAGCATAAGAAGCAATGGATAGATCCCAAATAATCAACAACGTTCGAGAGGTAACGAAATATTTACGACACGAAATGTCTATTCAACATGGTGAAATCAACAAAATACTACAATAGTGAAACTTGGATGAGAAATTCTGCCATACCAAGCGTATTCAACAGATCTTGTCCTTTTAATCAATTATTTCGATCCCTTCAGCATAGTCTCAACGAGCTACAATTTCACGATATACATACATCCAAATCTGTATCATACATCCGAAAATGTATCGATGACTATATATATATATAGGCGATGATTCTCTTGTAAAGTACGGGAAATCGAATTTTTGCGATTATGGTACCATTTATCACGATTCTGAAAAAATGTTTCAAGTAAGAGTTTTTATTTATTTTTTATGTATAATCCGAATCTGCAATAAAAAACGAGGATTTCTATTTAAAATTTCAAACTTGCTCCTACACTTATGCCCTGAGGGTGGCGGTGGAGGGTCGAGTTAAGCACCAATGAATTACAAGAGACTAAAAACTTTATTCGAAACTTTTTTGATTTGATGCGTAGTTCTTGAGATATGTCACTGTCTGCAGATAAAAAACTCACCCTGTATATGCTGATTCTAATGTTGTACAAAGCATACTTTCAGGCCTGAACTGAAAAAACTTATCACAAAAAGTTCAAATTTTGGTTTGTTATTTAGTACAGTCTACAATTCGAGTTTTATTTTTAAATTTAAGAACACTATTCATAAATATTTAAATTTACAATTTACATAAATTTAAATGTTGTATGTAACATAACTATCAATTTATATAATTGATATAATTATATATTATAATTTATTGCAGCGTTCTGTTATTCAAAAATTATTAAATATATTTGATTTCAATCATACAGTATGGTTGAATCGATCATTTGATATCCTGTGCAGTGCCATACGTACAACCCGTACGAACTAAGTTAAGACGATTTAACCTCGATTCTGATTTATAACTAATAAATTGAATTCGTCTTTGGTATTAATAATATTTTGAATAAATTTAAAAGTGGATGAATTCTTTCCTTTGCTAACGAGTATTTGCAATTTTTAAATGTAAAAATATTAAATTTGTAGTATAAGAATATATCTAGTTTGAAAATGTAAATTTAATGGAATTAAGTGAGATTATACATTGCAGATTATATGTTATAGATATTACAGTATACATAACTAAAAAATTATCCAGTTTTATACACGAGATAAATCAGACATTATTTTACTGCTGTATGTGTAATGAGACTTGAAACATGAGTTTTTCAAAAATAAGTGATATTTATTTGAATGAATGATTATCATAGCTGATTATTAAACTGGAACAGTTTTATAGAAAAAATAATACCTCTGTTATAGAATAAAAACAATTTAACTGAATTAAAAGGCTAGCATGAATTCCACAAATAACGTGGTAATAATTTTTTTCTTACATGGTTACATCTACTACTTTTTAAAACAAATCATAATAAACATTTCGTACCAATTATAAATACAATACTGATCTTATATAAAAAAAAGTAATAATCTTGTAATAAAGATTAATAAATAGAAAACAAATATAACTGCATTAAATGTAAATAAAAAAATGAATTAAAATCAATCTACTACTATAAAAAATAACATTTTATTAAAGTACAGAGAGAAAGAATTTATTAACATTAAATCAGTATTTACTAAAATCAATAGATGAATATATTATATTATTTATTAAAATAATACATATCAGTTCTTTACGTGAGTATATCAGTATATCAATATTAATAATGTTTTTTCATATATGTAATCGTAACTTATACGTGAAATTAATTAAAATAATACTTTCCACAAGTTGATTTACTAACAAAATTCCATGCATATTTAGAATCCAATTTAGATGAGTTGCTCAAAATTTATAAATAATTTATAATTCGTCTCGCAGTTTAAGCATATAAGAATATTTCATAAAATAATGTATATTTAAAATTCTAAGTTAAATTATGATTTTTACTATTCAAATTAGATTTTTTAATTATCTAATTACTGATAGTAATTATTTTATTAAAGTCCACCATGTCCTAAAAATACAAGTTATATTGCAATTTTATATTCAATTTTTTTTCACAACTTCATTTTATTATAAGTTTACATACCCTCAAATGTAGCACATAAAATTTATGTTTATATGTACAAAAAAGTATTAAAAGTATCAAGAAACAAACAAAATACTTTTGTTAAAATATAATCATTTACAGTTTATTTATTTGTATCTCATATTTCTGATTGTTCAAATGTAAGTTCACAACACAAATATACATTGCTAATATGTGTACACTAAACTTCCAGGGTTTTTTCATTAAACCCACATGAATGAAAACGTATTTTATATCTTGAAGATACATTTACAGCAATATATTGTATAATTAGTATATTTTTGCATGTATTTGTGTATATATATTGAAAAATCATGTGTAAAATATATTTTTATGCTTATTTTATATTTAAAAATATAAATACGTTAATAACTTGAATGTTATGTACTGAGTTTCAAACACTTTAAAATTAATATTCAGTTATACGGTTAGGTTTAAAATTTAATATTTTCACATGAATTTGAATAATATATGTAATATTTTACGTTTCAAAAAATAAGTAAAATTTTCACTGCAGTGTTTATTGCAAATATAAATGTTTACATATACATATATTTGTTTTTTTAACAATATTTATATATATTTAGTGTTAAAAAAATTTTTATAATGAAATATAAGACTGAATATTATAACAATATTATTTAATTGTTTTCTAATATTAATGTAAAGTATATATTTATGTAAATCAAAATATATGCCAACAAATAATGAAAGTTCAGTAATGACAAAATATTGCCCCAATTAAATTACATTAAAGTACACAGTTATGAAATTATTAAACAATTTCATCCACCAACCATCTAATAACATGTCAGTTACTGCTACTGAATTTAATGGATTCTTACTCATGATTTGAAGCAAAAATAGTGAAACGTTATATAATACACCCACTGATACACAAATATATAATTTAGAATAAAATTGAAAGTTTTGAATACATTTTACGAATTACGTTCAATAATTCACACAAATGAAATTATTATTAACAACACGATAATTTAATTAATACATTGAAATAGCGAATATCTTAAAGTTGTTTTTTTTTAAAATCTGTAATAGCAAATATCATAAATAATATGATAATATAAATGATGAATATACAAATATTAATATAATTTAACATATAGCATTATTAATGTAGTTTAATTTATGTTAAAATACTATCTACATTATTATGTAGATAGTATATATATTTATTTATTTATTTATTTATTTATAATTATATTATATATATACATAATTAAGTATACATAAGTATTTATACAAATTAAGCGTTTGAAAATCATAAATCATTATGATTCAATCATTTATTTAACAATTAAATTATAATATTATATAATTATGATATTATATAGTTATAATATTAATAAATTATAATTTAATAAAATTGCATCTTAACAAAGTTGTATGAAATTCAGTTGTGAAAAAGTAATTTAATGTTTAAGTATTATATAACTTTAAATATAAAACTTTATTTCAGATGAAAAAATGTAATTTTCACATAAATATACAAATTATATAGTATGCGATAATCTTTAGTGTAAATATGAAAGTGGAGAACAATAAATAAATGTAAATTCTTGAGTTTATTTATTAAATTGAATCTTTACTTATAACATTTTTGATGTAATTAATCTTAAATTTTAATAATGATAATAATAATAAATTAATTCAGAATATATTCAATATATCCAGCAGATAAAATATTCATATAATTTTTTTTATTTTATCAACTGGTCTGTTAAATGAATTATATAAACCACTTTTTTTTATCATTCAAATTTCATTGAAAAAAAGTTATACAGTAAAAATTACGAAACATTTAAAAAATGTACATTTCTAAACAAGATGTAATAAATTTTTTATTTCTTCTTATAAATTCTATCAAAATATTCACTCAGTTGTATATTAATTTTGATATATATACTTTTTTTTGGAAAACGTATTTTTATTATTGTGTTATGTTCTGTGCATTCATAAACAAATAACATTATACTAAATTTTAAAATTAAAAATATAACACTTAAATAGTTTCATGAACTTTGTGTTTACATCATTCTAATCAGTAGGACATATATTGTATAAATTACTATATTTTAATTTATTCCTTAGAATTTACTAACTTCTTAATAAACATAAAACATATTTCAAAAGCAATAATGTATGCACTCTAAAACTATTTTTTGTTAATATGAATTAAATATCTACTAAATTATGAACTGCATTTACGGATTTCATAATAATAAATGCAAATAACTATTCTTCGACATTTCCTATCGATTTAATTTCTAACACTTCAAGTTACAAATGAAAAAAATGAACAAAATTTTATTCATAAAATGTGTTTAATAACTTAATAATTACAATTTCAAGAACAGAAATATTATTAAATTATTACATATAACATATTTTTTAAACACGTATGAAAATAACTTCTTTTGTACCTGAAAAATGAAAAAAGCCAGTCTATTCCTAGCAGTTTAAAAACAATGATGACATGAGAATGAAAAACTACTAGCTAGAATGTGGCAAAACACTTCTCCCTAGCTTGTACAGTCATTATGATAGTTCCATTCTATTCCTCATTAGGGAATCGCTTATTAGGAGATTGCCCAGTACGAAATGATAGTCCCCAGTATCAGCATCTTCTAGATCTACAAATATTATTATTAGCTGTAAATACGAAAAATAAACAAAACTTTGCATAAATAAACTGCAACATCCTAATACTTTATACTGTACATGTATCATGCAATATAGCATTTCAAGTGTTCTATAAACTGAACACCGTATAAACTGATCAGTACTTGGATAGACGACTGACGACGATCTACTAGTTTTTAAATAAAACTCTTACAATATCAGGATATGGAAAAGAAGGAATACTAAAAGGAGGAATACTAAAGAATGGAATACTAAAGGGAGGGGTAGAGGAATAGAAATGAGTATAAAAAGAATTGTTTTCAAAAATAAAACATATAAAATAACAAAATTATATCAGTCACAGAAATATAATGTGATATTTATGTATTGCAACGAGTTAATGTTGTACAATCTTAATTATGCGCACAATTTTAGCGTACAACTTATTGTATTTTAAATATATTTCACGTAAAAGCAAATAATTGTTTTTTTCTTTGCAGTAAATACAATTAATATAAATAAATGTTTAGCAGATAAATCAGCATGAATATGCTATTTATAATTTGTAAGTAAAGAAATCCTTGCCATCTATACTAAATAAAAACTATTTAAAATGATATGTAAAGTTCGTATTAGAATTAAGGATTTCGTTTTGTGTTTGAAAACATCAAATATCATTTTTTTTATATTAATATGAAATATGTCAAAAAGCATTTTATAATACCAAGCTTCCGAGATGAGATCTTATGTATTATAAAAAATACTTTTTTAATTAGAGATATTATCCGGTTCCTATTAGAAGTATTTTTTGCAATAATATTTTGAACACAAAATGGTTATCTTAACTATTTTTATAATATCTCTCTGTACATTTTTGGTTTTTGATCTTTGAATATTAACATATTTATACAATTTTTTATAAAATTGTATATGTAATTTAATTAAACTGGAGAACAAGAAAAAAAAAATAATAATGAATAATTAATAAATGCAATTATAGTGTACATAATTAATTCTTATATTAATATATTATCGCCTAATCGGGATGAAATCTGTGCCAAAATATCTTATACGTTTTATAAAAAACCTAAACAAATGTGATTTAAAAGATTTCATCCTTTAATATTATAAAATTTATTTTAAGCATTAGATGTTATTTAATACTTTTATTATATAAATATTTATAGTTCCTTTATAGATCAATATTACTACATTATTTTATTATTTATCGTTCATTGTAAAAGCAAATGAAATATAAAAACGAATGAATATAACTTTATTCATCAACATAAACTCCTTTAAGAGTGACAGATTTATTCCAGTGCTTCTCTAATATGTCGATATCTTTATAACAGAAAGAATTATCAAAATCTTCAGAAACTGCTTAAATTTCCAATGACTTCATCATGTTTACCAAATCTCTTCATCCTTTTAAAATTTGTGAACAGATAATAGTTGCTACAGGTCAGTATCATGGTAACCATCGACTTGTGACATATTGCATTATTATGATGAAAGAGACTCTCTTCTTCATCATATGAAACCATTTCTTCTTGATTTGATTCTTCAATCGGTCCAATAACGTTGTGTAATATTCATTATTGATGGTATTCCTTTTTCCAGATATCCCATGAATATTATGCCACGAGCATCCCGCAAAACACATACCAGAACCTTTCTGACCGAATGTTGTCTTTGACCACTTTGGACGACTTTGACTTTGGAGTATAATAGTGGCTCCATGTTTCATCGATTTTCTCATACCCAAATATTCGTGCAAAATATTATATAGACTACGTTTTAATATCTTTTAGAATGTCAGCTATTTCCTGCAACATCACTTTACGGTTTTCCAACACAATTTTAAGGATTTTTTTTCAACAGATTCCTTATAACACTTTTCAAGCCACTTCTAAGCTTGAACATTGTTTTTGCCCAACAAAAAACAGTATTTAATAAAACCACAAAATTCAGTTTTATTCACTGTTTTCAAATGTTAAAAATAACATCACTAAAACTTCAACACCTTGGTAAGTAATGATCGATATGTCATGAAACATTGACATGTATCTTTTGAAGGTTAGTACTACCTAACATACGTATGGATTTTTCATTTTTGGTGCCATTTGTGGATTAGTCCTGAAACTGTTTGAACGATGTATTAATATTCAAGTAAAATAATTATTATATTGCTATAGATTATACAACTTTAATGAAATATAATGTGTTCTGTTTATAATTTCAATTCTGGTGTACAGTGTAAAATTAATATTTCTGATGAGTTTAGTTACCTGGAGGTTCCGTATTCATGTTGGTATTCAATACTCAATATTATGATGAAAATAATAATGATTACTATTGGTTCAGTTTGAATAAAATTTTATCAGTATGAGTATTGAGTAAATACAAGACAACAATACTATGTATACTATAGGTACTCAGTTTAGTATTAATACCGCTATTTATTATAGTATAAACAAACACTACTGTTAAATATTGTCCCTTATCTGTTATTCAAATGAACTGACAATATCACATTATTATTATTTACCACTTAAAAAAAAAAAAAAAAAAAAAATAACAAAAAAAAATTGGACTAATTTCTTATTTGTCCATATGTTAAATTTGTTAAATAATTATTAACAAAATTCATAAAAATGGAATATTTGTAACCTTTTTGATTAATGATATTAAATTTTATTATTTAAAATAGATTTTCATTCGAGATAATATATTAGTAAACAGTTAGTGTTTGAAATATTATTAAAGAAATGTTTGTGATACATACGTTACACACATCCATAAAGACACACACACATGCAGACACTCAGATCAAAGAAAATATTAATAAAAATATACAAAACTTATTTAAAATTATTCGCTACAGAATACGCAACCGTCGGTTACATGGCAAAAAGGATCCAAATGAGGAAAAATCGTTTCCAAAAAATAGCGGAGAGTATGAAAGCTGCAAGAGAAAACCCTGGACCACCTGGAGTTCCTGGTGATCATACTGATCATGCTCCTAAGCAAACTGTGAGTAACGCTAGCTATAACTTACATTTAAAATAATAAATTTAAATACTTTGAATTATTTCTGAATTTCAAACATTATGAATATTTAATGAAGAATGAATACGTACACGAAGAATATCTATGGTTTAATAAATTGGATGTTTATTGCATAAAACTGATATTTTAATATATTCAATATATACTATTAGAAAAACACCCTTAATTCAGTGTTCATATAAATGTGATAATTAATAATGTTAAATAAACTTGTATTATCTCGAAAAATGTAATATATGAAGAAGTAATCAAATATTAGTTGTTATTATATCAGAAACGTTGACAGTATTACTATAAGATTCAGAATAACTTAAAATGATAGTAAATTAACAAATAAATCTAACCAAAGGTTAGACTAGCACATTAATTATTTTAACAAATTAGTTGGTCTAACCAATTCGAACCATTAAAGACATCACTGATAAAAGAATATAGATGAGTTTTATGTATTTTCACCTCAATATTATAATATTTACAGGGATAAACAAAACAATAAGAGTGAAAATGATACTATTTTATGAGGCCAAAAATACAAACATGATATCATAGAACAAACATTTTTGCAGTATTTCAATCGAATTGTTTTTGTAATAAATTGTTAAAACTTTCAAATCAAAGCACTTTCATCACGTGATATAAAACATGAACTGTTTTCCTTAAACGTTCTAAATTTAGATTTTTAATACAAACATTTATAATACCAAATTTTTATACAGAATTTGTATTCAAATGTGTTAATCAATCAATATTTTATATTATTTCTTGACAGAAAACCTTTTAAAATTAGTCGTTCGAAATTAAAATTTCCACTTATCTGTAAACAATCTGTGATCTCTTCTGCAACAATTACACGAATTTGACTCAAATGATTTTTATTTGATCAAAAACTTTAATTTTATAGAAAATTTTAATACCAATAATAAATAAAATAAATAAAAACCACATCTTTTATTACAGTTTTAATTAAATACCGTTTATTTTAATTTTCTTTCTGTTTTCGTAATGTGGGCAGTCAGACGCTCTCTTTGTCTTATTGTCTTGAAATATAAATGTGCCTGAAGCTTCGAGCAAATACTGACGTTATAATAACGATTCATGAACATTTCAAGCAAACGGTCCCATGTTATGCCCATTATATACCCTGTTTCCACAATCCTTTTTCTTTCTAAAACTTTTTAGCATCTTTGTAGAGTGCTTTTCTAATTACTGCAACTTGTTGGTTTACCAATATTTGTACAAACATAAAATATTCAACGCCATTGTCCCACCACAGTTGACAAGTGTTATTAATTTAATAATGCTTGTATGTAATTTAAATTGCATATAACTAAAATTTGAGGCTTGTAAAAAGTTTATAACAATTTACAAATGCAATAAAATTTGAAAAAAATAAGCAGTAAATTTGATATAAATACAGAAAATAATAGAATGGTTTTCCTGAAGTTTTATTCTCGTTATTTATTATAAATTTATAAATATTTGCTTACATTATAAATTAATAATCAATTAATTAATATACGTTGTTTGCAGAAAAGACTTTACAATTTTATATTGATATATAAAATAAAAAACAATAAAATTGCATTAATATATAGTTAATTTCTATTTTTATTAGCAGTACATAATAGGACAATATTTTTACCGTTATTCATATATTTAATCACATGATTTTAAACTATAATAAAAATAGTACATTTTCATGTATGTTCTAAATAAATTGTGTTCTATACAATACATCATAATATAAAGAAGTGATTTTATAGGTAAATAATTAACTTTTATTATTAAATATTTTTATAACTAAACTCAAAGTATAAAAACCTATAAAATGAAAATAGAACTAAGTTTTATCAATTTTTGTTCTTTTGTTATTAGTTTTGAGTACAAAATTATGAGCGATTAATGCTTAAAAAATTGTATAATGGTGTATAGAAAGATGGAAAAGATTGAATAAGAAAATTGTTTAACTTGTTATGCATTCAGAAATGTATTTTTTATTTTTATTTAGTTACAATTTACTTTATATACAGTTTTTATTCATGCAAAAATTCTCTTGGTATTAATTCTATGCATATTCACAGCTTTATATATAATTTTTACTTTTTTTTTGATTATACATATTTTTAATTAAATATTATGAGCAACATAATCTTTTAAAAATTTAAGATGTATTTTAAGTTATATCAAAGATTTTAATTGACGTAAAAAATTAATTGATTTTTTTTTTTTTTTTTTTTTTTTTAGAGATATCACGACGTTAAAAAACATTTTATTCAAACATTTATCAAATTTTTTGCCTTAATTTTATTTTTAGCAAATATATGTAATCCTGCAAGCAATTTATGACTGCATTTTTAACAAATACTTTGTCATATTTTCATCCATACTAAGCCTTATGTATAGGTTTTGTTCGAACGTCCATAGCTTAACATAATTAAATTAAATAAATAATAATTTACAATTATTGGTCTTATATTTATTATAAAATAAGTATAATCATTTGTAATAAATTAATTTATTTCATGTACAATTTTTTATCAGTACTATTCAAGTATTAAACAAGTTCAATTGCAGGATATGCTACGAATACAATTGCAAAACTTATACTTTCTATAAAGTGTCATTACATTATGTTATGAATGAAAAGTTATATTTATAATTTATCAAATTTAACTATTTAAATGGAATAAAATTTTACATTTTATTATATATCAGGGTTTTAAGAATTTACGAGAAAACTATGAATTGCTTTAGATTTTAATACAATAAAAATTGTTTACCTTTCCTAATAACTGAAATGTTATTTTTTACGACAAAGTCTATTCAGTTGTAGGAAAATGATTGCTTTTCATGCATAAACAAAAATTAAAACAATCACGTTGAATTTATATACAAATATGTATCCTTTTTACATAAGTTGCTGAATAGAACCTTGATTTTAATTTAACTGAATATTTGTGTTTATTATGAAGATTTGGCCATGGTCCCAATAGTTTTAAAAATCGGATTGAATTAATCTGTATTAATTATACAAATTTCATATTCGTAATTCATTTTTATTATTATTGAATAAAATATACGAACATTATAAAAAATATCAATAATGATACAATATTATACAATATATTTATTAAATAATACAATATTATATGGAATCATATGTGTCAGTTTTATTTACACGTTATAACAGGTTTATCGGAAGTGTACGTAATTTCAGTCTTTATTGTTCGTCACGTTAACGTATAATTAATTTGAAAAAATTGCTCTGTAATTAACACGAATGAGACTCATAGCATTACAAAAATGATATTTCTATTTAACTGATTCATTTTATGTTTTGATACATAAAACCATTTTAATTTATCCTGCCTAAGACGAAAATCTTTAATAATAAATTTTAATAATATATTATTTAATCATTAACTAAATTTTAAGAATAAACATCTTTTATATTCAGATTATTTTTACCGACATAAAAATAATTATTACGAACTTATGAAAACGTAAGAAAGTTATGCGTTTCTTGTTTTCTGTACTTATTTAATAAACGGCAATACATTTTAATATTTATCTTCTTATTAATGATCAGTGAAATGTCCTCCATGGTACGAATCCAATAATCCTTTTATAGTATACAATGAGCCATCAACTTTCAAAATGATATATTTATTTTTATTTTTAATTTATTCATAGAAATATTTGAATGCGGAAAGAACAATATATATGCTCTTCTAAAAACGGTACAAAAAAATAATTTTTTCGAAGGTGACACCGAATGTTTTTATAAAATCAAATAAGGATTAGTTTTATCAAATTTACATGATTTTATCTTTGTATTTGTTGAAACCATTCCGTAAAGCAATGATGCTACTCTTCCTGAAGCACTTTAGAAACCAGGTTTTTATAATGTTGCACTGTCTCATCTAACAATGAAAAGTGATTTTTCCATCTATCATCTGATTCAAAAAGTTTTATCTTCAATTTTTGGTGAGAATGATGATGATCTTTAAGGCATCCAGATTCTTAGTTGTTAGTTACTCAAGTACTTTAGAAAGCCCATGCACCAGTAGATTTTAATTAGTAATGTATAGTGTTTATTAAACGCAATAATGTCTATTTTATCATTATGACATTCGGTGAGTGGACATATGTTATTTGGCTGAACGTAAATAATTACAAAATTTAATAAAATATTCCTTACATTAATAATAAAAATTTTTCACTTTCATTGATTAAAAGTTGGCCCATGTACATATTTATAAAAATAGATAGATAGAAAAATATATCGCGTACAATATCAAATAGTTTAGCTATATCTAGCGCAGTGAAAGCATCAATCGTCTGAAACAAATTGTGTTAAATTTATATGAAATTTCTTATTTATCAAGAGTGTTATTTTAAGTTGGCAAGTCAGAGTATCTCAAAAAAGAAGCAGTGTATGAAAAAACACCTGATATTAACCTTCAATATTTTCAAGGTGGTAAAATTTGAAACGACTACCCCAATCGTTATTATAGATTCGAATTCTACGTCATAAAATATTTTGAGTTTATAGCAATAATTTCGTTCAAATTATGGTTTAATAAAAAATTATAATAGATTACTTTTATCATTTAATACCATTTATTATTAAGAGAGAAATTTAGCATTTCTCTCTTAATTTAACAAAGCTAAATGACAACTTGTTATGTCTCAATGGACTCAAAAACCCAACCTTTTTGATCATTACATTACCTTAATACATTGCCATCGGGCGATTTTTGCTCAAACTTGTCTTTGACTTCCGATTTTGACTCAAATTTCCGATGACTACGTAAATTATCAGCAAAGTGCACAAACGACGTACGTAATTTTTTTAAAAGCGAGAC
>JABFOX010000859.1:0-14623 GCA_022817665.1 Axea sp. ZL-2020
AAAAAAAAAAAAAAAACAGTGAATAAAAATATTAAGTTAATATTATAAGAAAATGAATTATTGTCTCTTTAATATCACTTTGATACGTATACTACTGTTTCTTTAACAAATTTACATTATAAGGTTTAATTTAAACTTATATGAGTTATTTAATTAATTTAATTTAAATATTAATTAATTACGTCTACAAATTATATTTTCTTAACTGTTAAATAATTATTAAAAATCAAATACCCTTCTCAATACCACATCGTTGTACTCTGTCTCTTGTTTTGATTATATTAAACATTTTAATGCTAATTAATATTATGCAACAATCGAGAACACTGCACGGTTTAAAATATTCCGATAGATATTAGAGAAACATGGGTTCGATTTCCAGCAGACACATTGGGTAGACGTTGACTTACTTTTGTAATGCTTGGGCAACTTTCTGATTTTTGTGTGAAGACAATTTATAAATAAAAACTCAAGTAAGTTCATATTAATCTGTAAATTCTTTTTCTCGAAGAAAAAAAAGAGTATGGGAAAAAGCAACTACATTTTACAACTTAATTTTAAAACACTGATTTTATATTAAATTTAATAATATTTTTGTGAACATAACTAAACTAATAAATAATGAAGTGTGTGATGATTCGTGATTCGGATAGCAGTGTACAATCTAAGCAACACGATAGTAAAGCGTTTTATTATGATATTAACAAGATAGGTAATATCGCGAACGTTTTAGGCCATGTATCTATGATTTTAGTTTTACACGTCAATCGCAGAAATAAACTTCGTGCTAGTGTGTTTTGCCGTTTCTTCCCAGGGCATCACGTAAATACATCTTTTTAGCGATAGAATCAATTCCTCTAAGAAAAACGGAACAACCATTGTGATCGTCGGTCTTATGCCGTTATTTTTATAAACAAGCGTGTCCTGATTATCTCCGATGGTGCAATTAACTGATGATGATGAATGTTTACCAGAACCTGGTTATTTTTAACGCTACCTCGGAAAATAAGATTTTACCTCATTACGTTAAACACTAAATAAAATATAAATTTATTACAAGATGGACGTTCGGTATAATTGTAAATAACAGCGATTTAAAGGAGATCGATGTTCGAGTGTTTTCTCAACCTTCTTTTCTACCTCATTATTTATAAACAAAACTGACCAACTGTTTATATTTTACTCCATTTTCATTGCAAGTACACAATAGAATAAGTTCAGTGGAAATAATGCTTCGGTACTTTATAATTTAAACATACATTGCTAATTAAAAATAATAAGTTGATATTAACATTTCGAATAGAAATACATTAAAAATGTATAAACTTCAACTGAGTCGAATTGAAATCGCACGTGTGAAGTTTGAAATAGTGCATATCAATGAATTCAAACGTAGGAGACTTTTCAACAAGAAGGAGTGAAATAATTAAACGCGCAAAAGTATTTTAATATGCATTTTATACTATTGACACAAAAAATTATACGTTTTGTTTCTTTAACGTACGGGAATGTTCAGTTCGTAACATTAGGTGTTGAAAACTTTCCTAATTTAAATTAGTTGATTTAACGTTTGAAACTTAGTGTACATAATGAAACAATTGTCTGGATAAAGATATGAAAATAAATTTAATTTAACGAAAGACGTTTAAATGGAAATGGTAATTGAAATTCATACAAAATCAACTAACCAATAAAATTGCATCAATGTTTGTATAAATAACAAGCCTGAAAGAAGCTGTCGTATTAAAACCAATCGTCAGAAAATTCATTGGGAAAACTTTCTGACGAATCACATCGATCGGTTTATTTCCATGTGATTTGTTTGTGGTATTGCAACGAGGAAGTGCAATTAATGAAACATCATCGTACGTTCATAGAATATAATTAAAATCGTTGCGCACCGTATATCACAGAAGGTGTTATATTTTGCCGTCTTTTTTGTACAGCGTTATAATTTTCATTAGCATGATTACGTTGTCGAGTGACTGAGTAACGAAAGTTCTTTAACATTGCTCGCATAACAGCAACAGTTTCGCAGATAGTTGAGACCGCAAAATTAACTCTCATTATTACTGGAATTACGAAAGCAAAAATAAAAGAATATACAAATCAGCGGATCTGTCACATTTAGACGTTAAATGGAAAACGCTAAATTCATAAAGCGAAATTTCATTAAACGTGCAGTATGTTCGCAAACTTTAGAGACACAAACCGCTTCGGTTTTACGTAGGGAAGTTAATCAAAATGCACGAGAATTTAAATTCATCACCGTCTTTTTTCAAGCCAAAAAAAAAAAACAACGGCACATATTCCTGCTGTTTTTCTACGAAAGAAGTTGCCCTCGAAATCGTCCAAAAATGTAATTCGTTATTGCGAAATGAAAAGTGTCGTACTCGTTCTTTTAATTTCACTATTTAAATTCAAATAGATTGTTTCTGATGCGTGCATGGACGCGTAGCGCAGCGTAAAGTTGCAAAATTAAAAAGCACCAAAGCGACGATGTGATTTTCGTTTGTGTGTGATTATCTTAACTGTATCTCAGAATTACGAAAATAAGTACATGAGTAAGCAATTCTCGATTTTAAAATAGCCAAAGTTACTTTCAATCATTACTTATTGTTATTTCTAGATTGTTTGTCATAATATTTCGGATAAATTTAAGTGGATTTTTAAAGCAATGATCAATTTGGTGTTTTGCCAAAGCAGGTTACATGTTTTTCAAATTTTATTTCGTTTCAGAATGTCAACATTTTCTGTATGATATTCTCCACGTTCTAAAAATAATATTTAGTTGACGAAGTATTCTTATGCGGTGAACACTGTGGAAATTTATTTATTTCAATTGTATCAATAAAATGTTAGATTTGTACAATGTTTGTCGTTGTGTGTTATTGCAGCATCTGCTAACGAAAAGCACTTACATTTCGTTTCGCTATTTCTTAAAGTCAACTGTTTTAAAATACTTCTACGCGTGTCATTAATTGTTTAAAGCACCGAAGAGAAAGTTTCGTACAATTGAATTAAACGTTGAGTAAAAATGATAATGCCGTTGGAACGAGTTTCTATAATTCTCGCGATCTGAATTTCAAGTTGTACGTTGTGAGTTCGTGACAACTCGCGAACTATCTTGCAGTTCGTAATTATTTCCACATTCTCAATTGCCGCGGAATTCAGCGGATTCGGCGAAATGCGCTCTGAAACTACTGTCTGAAAAGTATCGGCAGAATTTACTTGAGTATGTTGCCTAAATCTATAACGCCGAATAATTTCCGGTAATGTGTATTTAGTGCATTGTTAATTGATTAAATACTTTTACTTTAAACTGCACTGTTAGTTTCGATTATGCAAATAATCGACGCGAATCAATTTTAAAAATTATATATGAAACAGCGACACATGAGTAACGCGAATAAAATAATGACGCTAATTTTGACTACATTTGATAGTCATTTCTGGCATCGTTTTGCCAGCACACCAGTTAGTAATGCGTTAAATATAATTCGTTTTCACGCGTCAAATTGTATTGCGATGGAAAACAGTTGCAATAAGTTGAATAATTTTCTGATTCTTTTGCTTACAGGCATTTATCGTCCCTATCGAGTTAAAATTATGTCATGAATTTGGGCAAACATCCACAGAGCAAATATTTAAAGTAATTTTCGTATTATAAAAATCGCAAATTTTCAATTAAATCTGCAGTCGCGATGCCATAATTTCGATAAAAATTAGTGGCAAAGTACTTTGGATATATTACATTTACGGAACATTTATATTTGCGTTATTGTTCAATACAAAATAATCTCGAAATAAATATATCACCTTCATCGTCAATGGCAAACTCCATATCGTAATAGCCAATTATTCCTTTGTGCCAGTATAGCACATCGAACTGTTGGTTCGTTGAAATTAAATTTATGAGCACGTGGTACTGATTGGCCAAAGCAGGACGGCGCAGAGTGGTGACATATCTGGTTAGATAGGTATATAATCTTTGAATTACAATCGGCATAGACCTGCTAATAATCCGTTATATATTATTATTTATTATCGAACGTCGCGCTTATTTTGCTTTAGCGGCTACGAACATAATCGTTCGTATAATCTCGAGAGGAGAATTTTTTTATTCGCGCAGAACACTGTGGCGGTAATGTCACCGTGCGATTGCGAGACTTGATAGAGTCGGACTCGTGTGATTGATCGAATCTAGTTCCTCGACTGTGATTCGCCATGAAAAATCAATCTGCAATTTTATTATCGACTGAGATGGACCGCAGACGCGCGTCCTACTTTCCACTAATTCAATTTTATTCAATTAGTTTGCTTTTTACCCCAGCCGAAGCTTATTCGAGTTCACGACGACAGTTCTCGAAGCCTTTAAATCTATACCTTTTACTTGGCTTCGTTTTAACCAATTTCATTGCACTCAATTATCCATTAATTTTTCACACGTGATTCATTAAAATTCTTCTGTCATGTGAATGATGATTCGAGTATATTTGCAATAATAAAATACGTTCTGGATGATTCAAAATTATAACAAATAACAAGGAAGTGTAGATAATTTTTATTGCGTTAATTGCACTTTAGATTGATTAACACGTCGTAATAATATTTCTGCGATGTATCTTTTCTTTAAAGATCCAGTAGCTGCAATCAATTCTTTAAGCTCAATGTTTTCCTTGCAGAGTAATACTGAAGTTCGCGGAAACGTTTTCTATTTTTCAATGATATGGTTTACCGCAAATTGTTTGATACCGCAGATTCGCGTTCGCACCGCTGAAAAATGCTGATAACCGCTTTCTAGATTGACGCGCGCCATGACGCGTGTACTTTACGTATTCAGCATATGCGTTCTTTCGTTCATGAAGGTTAGACGAGGATGTCTCGATGCAATTACGCCAGCAATTATTAGTCAAAGTGCATAACTTTCTACTTCAGCGTGTATGCCTAAGGTACGCTTATATTAGAATTTCAACATATTTCGAGCACCATTCTGTGGTTCGCCACAGTCGTTTATTAATTTTCTGTTTAATTTGTTATTCGGTCGACGCATTTTTATAAATCAAATAAGGAAAATCAATTGGATAAACAAATTTTTATTTAGGAGGAAGTTGTTTAAACTTCAAGTGCACGCGATAAATATTTATATTTTAACATGAAATTAATAAATTAATAACAATTTAATTAAAATTCTTTACTTTCAATACGATGTTTAATAATAACGATAATTAAAAGTATTTAATTGGCGAGTGATTGAAATAATTTGGACTTAATTGAGAAAATTTGTTTTATTAAATGTTATAATTATAAGAACAACAACGACTGATGCGGTTATTACGGATAAAAATATCAACTATGAAATGAACCAGTTTTGTTCGTTCGATGATTTATCTTCCATGTAAATTGTATGATCGTTTTAAAGAACTTTATTTTGATATATTTAATATGAATTTTGATTAGTTAGTTAGTACAATCTATTATTTTTTTTTTTTACTTTAGTTGTACATAAAATTTTGTAACGATGTATCATGTTTCGAAGTGAGATATTTCATTTGAATCATTTTTCAAATTTTCTTACACCACCTCATGGTACCGGAAGTTATGTTCAGGCATGTGTCCTGATCGGATATACAGATAGTGACTCTGGATAAATTGTGCGTTCGTGTGAATCCAAGTTGGGTGTTGCTTGCACTACTCGCACAGTTGACGCTTGATCTTCCGCTATTTATGCGCCGCAAGATCCATGATTTATCGTCGGACGGTGGCATTTTCACCGATTCTGCCAGACCTGTAAACCTCGTTGCACATTGACTGGGTACGTTTACATAGAACGATTCGTAGCGATTTACCAATGTATGCGGTATCAGTGCCAGGTTTTTTCAAGTCTTTTATGAATCTTAATATTGCGCCAGATATGTTGTAAAAATCCAAATGCTTCATGCGAATGCTTCAAGTACGATTTTTTGCGTCCATAAATTATTTTTTCGCTATTTTTTATGTTGTGCTTTCTTATTTGAATAAATTACATGTTTGTTTATAAAATTGTCTATTATAAAAACAAATTTAACATTTCAACATACTTCAAAATTTCCGTTGAATTCATTTTGAGCATGTTATTCGAATATAACTATTTATAAAAACAATGTTTTCTTATTAAGAGATAACACAGTTGCTTTGGCCAAGTTTTTCAATCAGACTGGAACATTATTTAAATTCAATTCATACGAATTTTGATTCTATATACAATTCGTCTCAGTAGAGTCTGGGTGTTGTTGAAATGTCATCAGAATTGTAGATTTCATTGAATTGAGAGAAGCCTCGGTTACGAGGTGCAAAGTAGGTATGATCCCGAAATGAAGACATTTAAATTCTTTTACGCTCTTCGTATTTTTATAAAGTTTTCATCTCTCTTTATGATGGGGTCTATTTTCTGTTAAATTTCATTCATTTTTGTGCACATTTGTTAAGCAGACGAGAGCTTTACTATTCAGTACATAATACAAAACATAATACGATAATTATCATCACGGTTCAAAAATAAACTAAATCGGGATTATCAATAAAACAAACAGTGAGCTATGAAAAACATTACTCAAGCGAATAGAAATTAGCAAATGTCACTCATAATATACATTAATATACATAGTATAGTTATCATGGAATTTTACTAACAAAATATATTTTATAAATGTGTAAAAATAGATTTTATATTTTCAATTTTTTTTAAATATATTTTCAAGTTTAGTTTATATCATAAATACATGAAAGTGGCAAAAACAATTTTGTTTTCGAAATATATTTTACAAATATATGTATAGGTATATATATTGTGCATTTTTGTACGTATACATAATCTCATATATTTGATTCATAATATAAAATCATTCATTAAACAATTAAATAATTTCACGTCATTTAATTAATAATAATAATTTTGTGTGTAAAGTAAAAATAGTCTGATATTTTATATAAGAAGATTGCCCTTATTAATTACCTTTTTAAATTATAAAAACTGTACGTGATTAGTCTACAAAATTGTTTTAAATTTTTGAAACCATACGCATACAGTACCATACCAATGCATTTCTAGTAATACGTAATAAATATACTAGAGATGATTTATTTCTAATGTCATTCATAATAATACTGATAATAGGAATTATATCTGAAATATTCCAAATAGTTTAAAACATTTCTGGTATCCTGCTTGGAAAAATTTGTTTTAGTTCGTCCTGTGAACAGAAGTTTCGATTGATTCAGTCACAATAAAGTTATAGATTTTGCCACAGATTGTTTCATAGTGCTATCCTATGGCACGAATGCGGCTTTTGGAGAAAATTCACAGATCAATCATAGAATGTTTGGAATAGTAGGAAACCCGTTGACTTAGATGTAGTCCCAAAGAACAAAAATATGTATTCATAGTTTATATTCGACAGAAAATGATATTTGACAGATACAAGTTTTTAAAATATTAGACTGAAAACGTGGATTTAAAACCAGTTTAAGAATACGGTTTTGATTTATAGAATGTTTCTTTTCAATTTCATTATTATGACCTATGGACTAAGACTATGAACATTTTATGGTTATATATACGTTACCTATTTTTATAAATTTTAATAATACTAAGACTGATTTATAGGTTAAATTTCAAAGTCAAAATGATCTATAGTGTGTCCCTGTGGCATAGTCTTATTTTAACATCCGTTGCTTTAGTCTGATTGAATTGGTAAATTTTGAACCATGAGTATCCACGTAATATATGTACACATGTACATGCAGATAGGACAAAATAGACTTTGGAGTTAAAGCAGCCACGGTCAATTCAATAATATTCTTACAATACTTTAAGAAATATTTTTGAGACATTGAAGACTATTTTAAAATATATCTGGGATATCTTGCAAACAGGTTTAACTGGATTTTTTTAGAAAAAAAAAAAAAAAAATAAATAAATAAATAAATAAATAAATAAATAAATAAAAAATATACATTGAGTATTAGAAGTTTGATACTTTTATCGTTTAATTAAGGATTTTTTGAAAGTGTTAAAAATAACTGGCAAATATAATTAATTTTTATTGAACATAAACTCTTATTAATATTTATTTTTCAAGAGTTTTTTATAGATATATACGAATAAGACATTCATTCACATTAACGTAGTTTTTTTTACTTTTTTAATACGAATGTTATTATTATTATTATTATTATTATTATTATTATTATTATTATTATTATTATTATTGACATATGAAAATTAAATAAAATTAAATAAAATAATATTTCTTGAAATATATTAAAAACATATCAAAATATTATGGAATAATTTGTGAAGATTCACAAAATATATGAAATACATTGTGAAGAATAGTGACGTATTTCGAAATAAAATTGTAATTTATATATATATATATATATTAACTTGGCATTGTTTTATACTAACGTTTTATATCAACTGTATAATAAATTAACATAAGTATTTAAATATATAAAAGTAGTATAAATAAAATCATATCAAAATATGAATTCAGTGGCTAATTTAGAAACGTTTTCTATGCTAATTAAATTGATTTAATTTAACAGATGTTTTTGTACTATTGTCTATGATAATTAAAAATAAACATAAAAATTACGGTATGATATATTAAATGCACAGAAACATAATTGTACGGTTAGTTAGAAAAGATTAAATAATTTTGTTTGCTTTTCATTGTGCCTATTTCAGTCTTTCATTCGAGTTCTTTCAATGATCCTTTAATTCGAGAAACTAATAAAGACCTTTTCACTTTTTCCTTTTGTTACAAGTGTCAAGAAGTACTTTTTGTTCCTTTCTTTGTTCCATTCTCTTTTCACTTGCTTTCCCCTTAGGGTGATTCGCAAAATCCGTACCTCTTGGAGTAATTTCATTAATTGGATTGGATTACGTGAAATTGAGATCCAAAAATCAAGCATCTATTTTACTGAATCACATTATACAAAAGTATTATCAATTTAAAAGTATTGCAAGATGCTTATAAATACTATCTAAATTGAGTAGTACATCAATAAATTTATTTAATGAAAATTAAATCATTTAATGTGTATTTAAATATACAACATATGGTTTTATTGTCACGTGGAATTACGGTATCTTTCAAATTCTTATAAATGTTATGCGTACATGAAGAAATTGTATGTATATTAGATTATCAAATAATAAAACATTCTCACTAGAATTCTCATGATTTTGAATTTCAAATTTAATGTCACTTAATATTGTATATCGAAAATGTCATTAATAAATAAAGAGAAATTGGAAATTCTGAACGACATCTTTTCGATGCAAACCTTTAAGAAGTAAAGTAACAGTTTGTAACATTTTATAAAATATATATTATATATTATATTGGACATTACACACATATATATTTACAGAAAGTATGCGTTACTTCAGAATTTGCATATGCTACGCTTTATTAATAAAATTATTAAAACATGCATTGAAGAAAAAAACCTCAAGGAATAAATATTGTGATAAAAACCGAAGTTGAAATTACAAAATATTGATATTTTTCTATATAATTTAAGATTTTATTTGTGTTAGTAAAATGCATATATTACATGCACATATTTATCTTTTATCTTATACTTTGAAGAACTTTTTTTCTATGGAACTTTTAATTAATTAAGCAACACATTTTAATTTCTCATTAATTTATTTTTAATTTCTACCGTATTTCCAATCATCTGCGCGACCATCTTCAGAGCTTGTTGTCTATGTAGCATTATTATTATTTTTATATTATTATTATTATTATTATTATTATTATTATTATCATCATCATCATCATCATCATCATCATTTTATTGTTATTGTTCCAAAAATATAAGTTTAATGTATAACGAAATTAACCATTATTCAAAATATAAAGATCTTAATCAACTGTAATGTTTAATGACCATTGAACTAATAATATTATCTCAATTATCAGCAGCATAGGCATTATTAATAGTAAGAGGAGTCTGTTTATGAATTTTTATTTTAAGATTTTACTTATGTTTATATATTCTGTCTATTAGATATCCTTTTGTCTGTCTTATGTATATTTGATTGCAGTCCTTAAATGAAATATTGTACACTACAGAAAAACATGGTTAAACTTTATTTATCATTTTTAACATTTAAAATTCTTACTGTTGCGTTATTATAACATTCAGATTTGGTGTTATCATTTTTATTTGGATTTTTTATTTAATCTGCTTATGCAGCAAATCTGATAAGTATATAAATGGTGGTATTTTTCAAAATATGTAAGATTTATTAAAATAATTTATTTACATATTGCACTAATTTAATAATATTACTTTTAAGTTACAATTTACCGTTATAAGTTCGAGAGAGAAATATCAAGAAATTTAAAGATATAGAGTTTCTGTAGTTAGAATGGGCCGCCGGGTTTCGAAGAGTAAAATTGTTATTGCATATTGAGCCACCAGAGAATATATGCTTAGATTAGATTGAAGGATCTTAAGGTCACTAATTTTTGCATACGATTTGCCAAAAGTATTTGTTTAAATAGTCCCACAGTGAAAATTATAACAATTAAACAGGATTACCAATTTGACAGAATACCCTTGATAAATCTTTCAGAGGTCGATTATTTAATTAAAAATAGAAGGTCTTCATATTTTTTGTTACTTCATAACAAAATTTGTTTTAATTGGAATCGAAAACGTAATTACATAAATCTTTTTTATTTCTTCACTAATGATCACAATGACCGCATCAACAGTCATTAGTTGGCGGACATTTGAGATCAGAAAATTTCAAAGAATTCGACATCTCTCATTCCCGATAGCGGAATCAATTACCCCCGGACTCAACGGTAGAATGGAGTTCTCATCGATGCTGTAACAGTGTAAAAGATGGTAATAAAGAATATAAAGCACTGCATTGTGTAAATGTACTCTTAGCCTGCTATTTCTGGGCTAGTGATCAAAATATGAACGATAGTCTCAGGGTGTTTTTTACACCATGTACATCTAGTGTCGACTATTGTATTATTCTAGATAGTAAAATGCTGTAGCGTATTGACAATTCCATCTTGATGAAATTTTTAATTTCTTATTTTAACGCTGCAGATTTTAAGAAACTGAACGTAAATTCCTCTGCAAAGTTTTTTCTTCTACAATCCTCTAAAATTATTCTGTTGCGCAAATACTTCAAATTTTATATTCTTTTATATAATTTTTTTAATTATTCATGCAGTGCTTTACACAATTCTACAATTATGTAAAGTATTCGGGTGATGATTGTAAATTTTCGTCATCAAAGTAGATTTTACAAAACACTTTTCACGTTTCAACTTTATTGAATAATTAAGGAATGCTTTATTTTTCGATATAATATTTTTTTAAATTACTTTTATATATTTTATATATTTCTATATTTTTATTGTAATAAATGTATTTATGATACTTTATTGTATTAAATATATAATATTAATGATATTTGGGAAATGGAATTAACAGATTGAAAAAACTGAGTTTGAAAAATAGCATAATGAATATATACAATAAATAAAATTTTATTAATTATAGTAAAAATTAGTTTTAATAAATATTTGTTATAATTTGTATAACTATAATAGATGATCTTGACTCCAATATAACTAAAATTTTTACTGAAAATTTGTCCATTGTATTTGAAAATAATGTTAAAAAAGTTTCTTTTAGACATTAATACAAATTACATTCGTTTCTATAATGTAAAAAAATCTAATATTTTTTTATGTTTGATATTTAAGACAAAAATAATCAATAAAATTTTAAACTATAAAATGATATATGTATTTTAAAAGACTTCGAAAATATGTGAATATGAAAAGATGTAATTTAAGTCACGATTAAAAGTGTTTTAATCAAAACGATTTTGCGTTAAAAACTTTTCACTTGAAAAATAAGTAATGCTTTAGTTACGATGAATTAAAGTTTATATATAAAGAGAATTGCATACATGAGAGGTTCTTTTAGTTCGGGGTATTGAAATATATTGAGAAATATTTTTTCATATGTTCATATATATCCTTAGATATGATGCAAAATCATTTTCGAATTTAGAACTCACGCAAAGTTTTAATTAGCATGCTTTAAATTACAAAATATAGAACTTAAATGAACAATTGGAACGAAACCCTTTTCCAAAATAAGGAATCAAGGTAAAACTATATTATGATAAAAATTTCAAGTTTTTTTCAATATTCGTCTCAAAAAAAGAATTAATTATCTAATTTTTCTGAAATTATTTAGTAGGTATCATATTGATTTGGTTACCGTTTGAACAACGATGCAATGAATTTTACTGATATCAAAATATCATAATGGGGAGACTAATTTCATATTTGTCTTTGATATCATCAGTTTTTTTAAATAACAAAAATATTCTAATATGATCACCTAAATTATCTAATTTTATTTATTAATAGCATTCACATTTGAAATTATCACATAATTTTAAACGTTCAATTACAAACGTATACCAGTCTTGCCACATAATATCATGAAATTATTGACTTATCGGTTTTACGTTTTAGTCTTTTTCTAACCAGAATCAGATTGATATGAAAATGAACTATGCAATGAAAAATCTGATAAAATAATATTTTATTGTATGTTTATATTTTTTGAAACATATAAATCTTTCAATGTCTAATAATAAAATTAATGCATTGTAGGATTTAATGTTATTTCAATTCTTCTATGTGTTTTTCTTCATTTATCAAACCAATTGAAACAGTGTGTTGATTTGAAAATAGTAAGAGAAATTCTTGGTGGAATTCTCGTTGATGTTCGACACCCGACGCTTGTGGTCAGGGGATATCGGCTTATCCCGTGTCGAGTCTTATCTCGGATGGTATAAATCGCTGCGCGTAATACGGTGCGCACTCAAGTGTAATCCCAAGAGGGTATACTGATTCAGGTACGAAGAGACGGACCGAACAAATAACGCTGTGAGGCTCCCTCGAGTTTGTCCGGCGAAACACGATGGTGACTCTTGGATGCAAAACTTTCTCACACTAGTCCATTATCTAACCAAGTACTGCATACACGGGACCACACGTGATTCTCATGATCATACGCGAGCGGGGACGCATACGCGTAGTGCTAAATCGGTAGAACGGAGTCGGACATCGTTCATGAAAAGCTAATGAAGACGTGTCGTTGGACCATGTTCCCAGAATCCCTTTGCCATATCTGAGTTGCTCTGACTTAATGACCCTGCGTACCAGATACTCTTCCGCAAATTTAATTGTCAATTATCTCCGGTAACTACTACGCACATTGCCTGACACATTCACTAGTCGTTTCAACTTCGGATTTAAACATTCGAACTCGTATGAATTTATGACATTTTATATTTCAAATGTAGAGTATGCAAGAAAAAAATCTGCTTGATTAATTCATTGCAATTACAATTTGAAAATTCAAATATTACAAAATTTAATTGGATTTTGTGTTGAATGATTAATATTTTAAAAGTGATAAATGTAGTTTTATTTTATATTTATAAAGATGTGGTAACACGGTGATTGCCACGGAATTTTTCACGATTCTGGTCTAAAGAGCCAACTAGGAGTTTTCTCGTAGGTTGACAGTCAACGTGTTAATATCAAGACGGTACACATATAGTGTGTAAAATAAAAGTTTCAATTGTTAATATTATCTGCAATAAAAATGAATGATTCATTCATTAATAATTTATTATAAATAAAATATATTTGTTTATTTTAATTTAATAAACCGATATATCCTTTAGTAATATTGAACATTTAAGAAGTAAAATGTATTATGAAGCAAACAAGGTTGCGAAATTTATGAATACTGCGAGGCGGTACAAATAGAGAAATTCTGCTCAAAAGAAAAAATTAATTAACACTATTCTTAATTATACGACAGAAAAAAGACACCTATCTATCTAATGAATAGAATAAATTGCCTAATAACAAGGCATTAATATAGTTGTGTACAAATGTATAGGTAGATTTGATCAGTATGATACAATTTATAAAAAAAATGTATTGCAGTATATTCAAGGATTGGACTTAAAAGAGTGATGTGTAATGTCTTATAAATGGACACAAGCTTAAAGTTGCAGGTGTTTGTGTTAATAGAACCAGAGATTTTCCAAGTTTTAAAAATGATATGTAATGACAATAACCTTACCATCAATATTATAATTAACAGAGTAAGATGTTGTTTTTTTCCCCCAAAAAATATGTATATTTAAGTTTGGAAACTTTGAGAGACAATTTGCTATGACAGAATCTAGGAAAAAGATGTTCAAGATCAAAGTGTACTAAATTAGTTAAGTAGAATCGGCTTTAATGACATGGAATATCTTAATATAATCTGCCCAGAAATTCATCTAAGAATGTTTCATATTACTGGTACGATTGTTCAATATATAGATTGTGTAAAAAATAATAAAAGAAGAGTTATGAACCTTGTGGAACCCCAGATTTAGCAAGATACTCAGAGGAGTAAAAACTGACCACAGAAACGAAGTAGGAACGGTTAGTTAGGTAAAATGACAACCACTCAAGCAAAGGAGCAAAAAATCTAAAAGCTTGAAGTTTCC
>JABFOX010000860.1:0-14621 GCA_022817665.1 Axea sp. ZL-2020
TGTCCTGTTACATATATGAAATTCAGATATATAATATAGTATTTTGCTAGTTGTTTGTGTCTGTGTATTTAGTAAATTATAATGTTAATAAAATAAAAAAAATATTATAAATTATATTATTTTTTTTATATTTGTATGTTATATTTATTTTATTATGATATTTATTTAATTTTTTTAAAATAAAATAATTTTAAATTTTTATAATTTTTTTTTTTTTTTTTTTTTTTTTTTTTTTTTTTTTGTTGAAGAAGCGATTAATAGAAAGCAACTTTTTAACTATATGAAATGATATTAAAATGCTTTAAAATATCATTATATTAGACATTTAAGTACTTTACAAGTATACATTAACATGTAAGTAAATACTATGTATAAAAAAGAGAAAAGTCCAAAATAACTCATAAAACGTTAAAAGGTGAATTAGACTGTGGCCCTATAACGAATCCTGTTTCAATACTTTGTAAGGGATATTTTAATATTTAGTATTCATGTCTTTTGTTTCGAAATAGAATTAACAATTCAAAAATAAAAAGCAAACTTTTAGTTTTATTAATTCTTCAACAACTATCTTAATTATTGCATTCAACAGTTTTTTCCTATCGAATGCTTATTATTATATAGTTATTATTACTTTTGATAACAAGTAGTGTAGATATATATTTTATAATAAGACAAAAACATTGACACTAACAAAATATAGATTATAATTATAGATTTTGGTGGACAAACAAAAATATATGTACAACTAATTTGCATTCTGAAGCGTTGATCATCATTTACTATCCTCTAAAGGAAATTTAGTCGTTTCATTTCGTGAAATTGTAACTATGTCTAAAATTTATTATTCAAGTTCGCATTTTAATTACGTAATCGAAACCAATGCTTTTTTATATTAATATCATGAAATCATATTCGAAAAAAATACAGTTCTGCACAAAACTAACTATATTTTATAGTTATTATGATTATAAATACCTTTTTTCTATGCATTAAACTATTATAGAAACGATTAATCATAAAAATTTTATAAGGATATAATTTCGTAATATGTTTGTTTAATGATATGTTTCTTCCCTGGAAAGTTTTTAATTGTAAGTTAATTATTCTTTTTATTAATTTTCTGCGTTAATTAACTCTTTTTTAATGTAAAATTTACATATTATAATGTTTAAACATTTTTCATAGCTTGCAATATTTTTGAGATTTTACGGAAAAATAAAGGTTATTTTATTGAAACAATGAGATTTTCAACTAGAAAAAAATTACACCCACATTATATTGCTCTATATATTAACTCGATTAACTAGTAATTAAATTTTGTTAAGTGACTCGTTTTTATAGAGCGGTTTAATTATTTTGATAAACCTTCGCTTTCAACTTTCTTTGATCTTCAAAAATTACTATATCTAGTAAATTTAAATTTAATGACCGATTGAAATAAATTCTGTTGTTTATTTTACCCTATTTAGGTTATAAAATGTTAAATAAATAATACAACTGTTAATTCGCTTTACTCATACAATTTAGTAAATAATGACAATTTGGTAAGTGCAATTTGATGCAAATTTTAAAAAAAGTGTATGAATCACTAATGAACGCTTTGTTATTCGAGATGTATAATATATATAATATAGCTGTTAGTTTAGCTTAAATTTCAATATAATTTTCCGTGTGTATTTTCTTTTTTCCTTTTTTTTTTATTTTTATGATGTATATAATTTGTAAAATCAATCTCCAGTTTACATATTTATTTCTGACAATATCTGAGATTCTCTATTATTAATATTTGAAGCATTCTCCTTTATTAACATTCCTCCTTACCCCTGGATAACTCAAGATTTGATTATCAAAACATCCAAACTACAAATAATAAGTAGAATTTTTTTGTCTTGATTTTTAGTCAGTCAATTAATTTCACTAAATTAACATTTGTTTAAATTTACATTTTCTTGCACATTTTGGATTTGAGAGATTTTTCTCTTTCTCGTTTCGGATATGGTTCTTTTGGCACCATTGCTCCTGACCTTGTATTCAAGATTAAGTACTACCTTGAGTGCACTGATCATTACGGTTCGGAAAGATCTTCTACGTAATCTTAATTTATAGAATCCCGTTGCTTTAGCACTTTCTTTATTGCTGAAACATTAGATACCGCCTCGATGTGGGTAGCATAACCTTTTCCATTTCAATGCTGCACTATATATTCAGATTAACATTTTTTTAAATAATTTTTTTTTCTCTTTTTTGATTTATTACAGTGATAAAGATGGAATCTGTATCTGTTAAAAATTAAGAACAACTTTCGTTTTTCATGCCAGTATTTCAGTAATATCAATTATCACAATTTTTTGTGCAGTATTCTTATTAAAACTACAATGTACTACCGCCGGTAAAAGGAAATCACTATTTACAATCTGTACAACCTGTTACAGTAACAGGTTTTCTTTGAAAGGATACACACTATTAATTTTTATGATTAATCTGATTTTTTAATGGAACGTAAACTGTCTTCAATGTATTTTTCATTTTATATACAATGGTATATTTAATAGGAATTTTTAAATAATTTGGAAAAATATATACATCGTACCAAAAAAGGTTTGAAGTATTTTGAGTAAGCACAAGTGATTTAATTCTACAAATGCTGCTGTCCAATAGTGCGTTTTTGAGAGATTTATCTTTTTTTCACTTGCTCAGATTCTTTGTTAAACAAATATGAATGGCTTATTTAAATCATTTTCGTGATAAGTTTTATTTAAGATATTTACCAGTAACATTTCAAACTTTCCTTGTTTGTACAGTATATTTTGAAAACATGCTAAAATTTTATCAAATATATTTATCTAATTTATATAATTTATTAAATTTAATGTAATTTCAAATTAAAATATATTTCTGGAATATCGTTAATATAACAGTAATTTTACAGAAATATTTATTGATTGATGTTGCGATAATTTTGAAGAATATCAAATCACTAGTATTTCAATTTATTAAACATTAATGTAAATAATGTACACAAATGTTCCTATCGCGATCAATTCAAAATTCGATAGTCTAATAAACAATTATATAGGTGGTTTTATAAAATAAATGAACCCCAAAACTGATATTGAAAGTAATAGCAGAATTATAAACATTCCTTTTGTATCAGTTTTCTTAACTCTGCTGGTACCCAAACTCTCTTATTCTCAGTTGTCCAGTATAATTCAGGGCAGTTGTATTTCATAAATCATGGAAATTTTTCTATATATTTGCAATCACGAAATAAGATTCCGAGATAATTCCGAGAAAGAAGATTCCGAGTTTAAATTAACTTTATGTCGTACACGAGTAACCTATTAATCGGACGCTGATTTTAAAATATGTTTCGATTGCGTAAAATAGTATAATTCATCTCATTACATTACTTTACGATTATATTCAACGCGACTCGGGTTCAATTTAGTTTGAAGAAACTGTTGCATCGACTGTGACAATAATTTAACTATATTTCATATCTTATTGTTTAAGATGGCGTGTCACAAAAGTCAGAATAGACAATAAAATATTATATTAAATGAACTGGTTTTTTGTTTACAGAAAATATAGTAAAGTTAACTATTAATAAATGTACACATTTCTTCTGCTACAGTAACGGAATAAGAGTTTTTCAGAATATTTTCGAATATGGATATTAATTAAATGATTCCGAGTATGAAATTAATTCGTCTGATTAATTGTGCATTAGTAATGTATCATATAATGAAAAGAAAATCATTTCTTAAAATTAATTATTGATATTAAAACACAATGCGTAATTTAAATTATTTGTATCCCTTCTAACACCTTTAATTAACATTTCATAACTAAACTTGAATTTCCTAGTGAAATGTGTTCTTATGCGAGGGAATCGGTTGAATTTATAACCAATCTTAATTCTATAGTTTTATCATAATAATACTGTTTTTAAAGTTAAATTGTTTTGAAATTTGCAATCGGGGAAAGGTTGATCGTAACAAAAAATAAAACCGTAAAATGAAACAATTTACAACAATTTTAAAAATAGCACAATTTGAACTTTCGCTATATTGCATTTTATTATATTATTGCAGCAGTGTTATTCTTCAGATTATATAACATTTAACAAAAGATTTAAAGAAATAAACCGTAAATGTTAAGTTAAATTGCAGATACATTAATTTATTTAATTATGCTTAATTCATCTTTCTAATGTGTTAAACGCTTTTATAATAAAATAATTATATAATATTTTATAAAAATGTGTTTTTAAAATGCATAATTACAATCTGTGCAATACCACGGTTTCATTATTTGTGTAAATTAGTCACAATTCCTTTATACCTTTAATATATTGTTTATACATATTTATAATGCAAACATTATATTAATTTTTTTATATATTTTTTAATTCCTCCAAAACTTTTAAACAACTTGGTTATCTTGAAGTTTAAAAACTCTTACTGAAAATTAATTCAACTTTTTTTACTTTGACAATAAAATAAGTAGTACTTTGTTTTTTAACTACAAATCTTAAATCCTGGGAGATAGTAAGCTTAGTGAGATAAGGTTGAAATGAAAAGAAATAGTGCCATAAACTTTTTTCTTTTACCGGCAACTTTCCACCGTCTATAAGTTCTTGTAATTGTTTATATCTCTGTTAAAATACGATTTATAGAAACAAACAGATAATTTAAAAAAAAAACCAACCTAAACCAACTGGAGTTTATATAAAACATTTTTTTCTTGATTAGTTTTTTATTTAAATTTACGACTGTGCAATTTGCGACAATTATAAATTTAACAATTTTTCCAGATTATAAAATTAAATTGCATGTAAATTACTAAATTTATACAAATATAAAACATTTACTAGTTTTTAATAAGCATTGTTTATTAAATGCATTTTAATTGAACATAAATTTAAATTGAGAAAAAATTGTGTTGAATCAACTAGATTATGTATATTAACTTAATAAATTTATCATTTTTCACAGTAAACATTTACAAGATATTTTTTAAAATTCATGTATTAATAAATTATTATAATTCGTACGTTCTTTTAATGTGGCAATGTATAATTAATCAAAGATAAATAATGATATAAATAAAAATTATTTTATATAAAGAAATACCAAACAAAATGTTTGAAATGAAATGAAATGTTTATTTTTAATCTAATTTTTCATTTTAATTCAGAGAAAAGGTTTGTTTATAAACATAATAAAATATTACAAATATAAAAAAAGATAAATAGTAATATTTATTTTTTTGAATATCACAATATTGTACGACGACTCACTTTTTTTATATACATATTTTATTTTGGAATTTTTGTTTATAATTAATTAGTAAATGATTAGTTTAATTATAATTATATTGTAATTATTATTGCACATTATGCATTACTGAATTATAGTTGTTTAATAAATTATAGATATTTTTTATTATGTAGCAATAAAGATGTATCGTAAATATTTCAAAATATATTCAATTTTTATAGATTTGTATATTTAAAGGGAATTGTATGTAAAATAGAAGTTCATTGTTCTTTTACATTTGTATTTTATTGTAAATGGTATTAAATTTCTTTTAGAAGTAGTTACAAAAAACGATATCTTGAAATGTTTACGGGCATTCATTCGAATATCCATTTTAAAAAATTACATTTACGATAAGAAGAATACTTTTGAAATAAAATTATTTCTTTTATGTGTCAGCAGAATTTACTTCAGATTATTGGTCTTCGTTTACAGTGATTGGATTTTAAGCGGCGTGTTTTAATATGTAAAATATTTCAAACGTGAATTTATTATTATTCTGAATTCCATTTCGGGTAACGTTAAATTAATTGTATAAAAATTAAATTTCATATAAAGATGCATAGATGGTATATGTAAGAAACTAACGTGCACATGTATGCTACATATAGGGGCAAATCCATACACAATGCGTATTTCTGAAACAAATATTGTTATATATTTATACAGGTATATATCTTTAAGGATTTAAGTTATGTAATTTATTTATGTGTATCATTTGTAAAATGTACATGCGTCACGTATGGGACGATAAAATAATAACTAAATTTATTTGAACATTAATCACACAAGTTTCGTTTTAGGTAAAGTACTATTACTATCTTTAGTTAAGATATTTAAGTTAAGGTTCTTAAATTTAACTATTCACAAAAACAAATGGCGAAATCTGCACAATTTTTTCCTAATTAGTATGCATATAAAATATACGGTGGAATTAATTTTCATCAAAACGAAAATTTATAATTTTCAAAATAAAAGTTTAATGCGTGGAACTGAATTTTAATATATTTACGAAATAATATTATGAACCATCAATACGTTATCGTCGTACTAAAAGATCGCTGCAAAAATTGGCCAAAGTACATGGTGTTGCCAAAGAAGGTACTCGCTTAAAATGAGGGAATAAAGCGAATATGTATGAATAAGTCGATATGCAAATGCGGACACCCTTGAAGTTAGTCGAGCCGCAAGAAAGAAGAAAATCGCAGTCTTGCCACGTCGCTCTCCAAAGTGGCAAGACTTTATACGGTAGAAACGAGAAGAAAACGAAATTGGAACCAAAAAGTGATAGGTGTACTTCAGAGCAGGATTTTGACTATTATCAACGGGACGAATTCTCGTCTTTGTCGTAGTCATTTTAGAACAAAGCTACAGATGAGTCTCAGGACTTCGTTCTCAGCTTTTCTGAGAACTAGTAGGATGCCATTTCATTGAGATGACTTAGAATTGCATGAGGCGATCACCAAGATATTAACGCGAGAAATCGTTTCGCAAAAGTCAAGTCACCGAAGGACTTGAGTCTTCAGCTCAAGTAGCAAAACTTGAAATCAAGAAGTAGAAAATGCTGTTGCAAAGCGAAACTTGCAAAAGTATTACATTTTGATTCGCAGTTTTTTAATCACTCTTAACCACTTTTTTGACGTTTATTTTTAAAGTGGTATTTTATGTTTCTCTAATTTAACATTTTTCTTAAACGTTAACGCTAGAATTATGATTTGAATTGCAAGTCTTTTTACGTTTCACCATGGCTCTGTAAAACAATGATAATTACGACATAATCTAGTATTTATCTACCAATATATATTTATGTGTCATCATGTTTGTTATTACACGATGCAATTTTTTTATTATGTATTTTATATGCGCTTACACATTTATGGCATTCATTGCAGTAACATATTTGCTGATATTATTATAATTGTGATGTATTAAGAAACATGTACGCATAATTAAATTTATAACAATTATGCATATGTTATTGGAAACTCATTGAATTAATTATGCAATAATTGAAAAATAAATATATATGTTTGTTATATATACAATCAAAATAAAAACATTGTGTATATAATATTTTTTTGTACTTTTATTGAATCGTGTGCAAATTAATTCACGCCATCATTCCCTAGGGAGGGAATGGGGTAAGGAACAAATTTAAAATATTAAATTAGACCCGTCAGTTTTTGTAATTTCGTTTAATTAATGTCAATTTATTTAATATTGATTACGTCATTTAAACAATTAATTTAATTGGTTAAATTACAACAGCCAATATATATACTTTATGGGCATATAATTGTATATTGGAAAATATTTTGATATTAAAAACGACCAACTCACGACGATATATTCACGTCAAAGCAGTAAAAAAAAAAAAAATAGAAGAATTTGAAATGTTATACAGATTCTATAAATATTGTAATTATTTCTTTTGAAATGAAAAAGCAATTATGACACAGTACTGTCACCAATTGTTCAAAACTCTTAGCTGTACATATATTTTCTAAGAATAATTATTTTGAATAAATTTAGTTTTATAGAACGCTTCTGAAAAAATTAATCTATTTTTAATATTTATAGCAATATTTTAATAATGAATTTTATAATAGAAATGAAAACATCAAATTTGACCGCAAAGTATATTCAATAAAAATAAATTATTAAAGTAAGTTTATGAAGTAGTGCATTTTAGATGATACACATTGCTGTAGTATAATTATGAACATAGCACATTGGTACATTAATTTCAAAAGTATAAATGCGTGAAAACTTGTATTTAATCATTTCAAAATAATATTGGTGTCATAAGACCGACGGTGTTTTCAGAGAACCAATGCATGGTCTGAAACTCGCTTAACTTGTGCTTTTTATAACGTCGTGTACACCGCTGTTAAATTGTAATTAGCAAAATTTCTATTTACAAAACCCAAAATTCGAAAATTCATACCCACATGTCGAAAATCAGACCAAGAAGTAGAATAATTGAATGATAAACTTCTCTTATTATTTACACTTTGAATGCATTTAATTAACGTATGCGAAATATTTGCGACTGTGCATTTGTGAAATAAATTCCATAACAAAATATAATTTTGGTTTGTACTTAACCTAACCGAATGATACAAGTGTAATTATTCAGTTTCATTGCGTCTAATTAAACGTCAATTTATCTTAAATGTAAAATAAATTACATTCAATTGTTGATTAAACAATTGAGATAATTCTTTATTGGATCAAGACATGATTTAATGTCTTGCGAAACATAAACTTGATTTTGTATTGCTTCCGTTTAAGACATTGCCTCTTAAATTTACGTTTCATTCGGTGTAAAGTTCACTTTGGAATAAAACTTCGGTAAGCTTCGATGTCTTTTTTATTATCACAACTTGTACGAGAATCGCGCGATAATGAAAAGTATTGATTTATACAATCGCCAAGGCAATGTCTCTTCTTTAATTTTTACGCTTATTTAAATGTTTGTTAAAGTTATTGCATTTAATAAATGATGCCGTTCAAATACAAAATTCCCACGAGCAAAAAGCATTGAGTAAACAAAGTAAGATAAATGAGGGAGCGTTATATTTATTGCTTGCCATTATTAATACAGTAAAATATTTTTACGTGTTTAGTGTGAGTACTTTTTGGTTAATAATTTTCGCATTTATATTTTTTGCGATTTAAATTTGAAAAATGAAAACTGAACTACATTATAATAAAACACTGAAATATTACATGAATGTTTTTAACAAAATGCATCATTTTAATAGCCTTGTACAAAAGTAGCTTTTTTCGTGCCTAAATAGCGAAAGCAAAGTAGCCAGCTGCAAGCAAGATAGGAATAATTATGACGCCAGGATAAAATGTCACTAGTATCAAGTATGAAAAATAAATAATACCAAGTACTTACATCCGGTTGGTGTGTCGTTTGTACTTAATGCTCTTTGAATTTGTTCACGTTTATTTTTTACTTTTTCACTTAAATACAAAATATGTAACACATGACAAAATCAACTCTCGAGATTCACGATCATTCATTTTTCCATGGATGAACGTTATCATAAGTGTCTGTCAAGTAAAATAAACGTTTAAAATACTATTTTTATAACCTGAAATATAAATAAATAAAACGTCGGCAATGTCGATCAAGCGTCTAGTTAAATTTAATTATTCGTTAAAATTATGATTAGTAATTAATTATGAAAATCGATGATTTGTAGTTGAAATAACATTGACCAAAAATACGAAACGCCTTTTCGTACAGTGAATGTAGTAAGCAAAATTTTGCCAGAACTCAGTGTTTTAAGGTACAAGTTTGTCAATGCGAAGCGTATTTCGCGCCAATTCAATGAATCCCTTGCGTTCAACTCGGAAAATTAGTTTGACTATTGTTAATCTCGACGAACTCACTGCTGTTTGATGATTAATTAAATCACGCCATTTTCGATTCGAGGCCATTACGATATCTTCATTAAAAATGTCCTAAGAAATGTGCGCTCGTACAATGCGAAGAGTTAATTCGAAACTGTTAAATTTAATCTCGTTCTCTTGGAAAATATAATGCAGCATTATGTAAAGTTACTACATTACAATTAACATGATGCCGACAACAGTTGATGCCGTAACAATTTTCCTTCTTCGTTGAGAATTTATGCATTTGCTTTATGTCGCTCAACTTATATTTTCGGAATACCTCTGCGACTGATAAACTACAAAGGCCATATCAAATCTTACAATTCAACGAATCTCTTAATGGAATTTCTTCGTGTAATATTTTTACTTCGCATTTAACGTCTAAGTTACGAAATAAAACTTCAATTTAACTAGTTAAATCATGTTTAAAGAAGTTAAATTTTCAAATATTTCTCTCGTATTAATTGTTCAGATTAAAAAATTGTTAGTTTTTTTTTTATTTTATTGTATTTTCGTACATATTATTATTATTATATAACATTCTTAATAATTAACGGATTTTTTTGAAATACATATGAAAGAAATATCACAGAATGAGTGTTATCTTCTCAATTTTGATATTTTCTACCTAAAAAAGGTAATGCACACGGTACAAAATATATAATTTGATTGTAAATTACATGGAAATGTATTGACTTCAATATAAATATACGTAAAAGTGCAACACAACATATGTAAAATAATATATTTTTTGTGAAAATACTTTTCATTTATATAAAAGATTATATCTTTTTTTTTAAAGTGTAGAGTATTAAAAATAGTAAAATATGTAGAACATTGATAAAATAATTTTCAAATTCTATTGACTTACAACTGATTTTAAAATAAGGTATTCTGTGATTAATTGAAATTCTGATATAGGAACGTAAATGGACTAAATTACAGTACGTAAATGCAAATAAAAGAGAGATTCGGAGAGAAAGACGTCATTTCAACACAAATCTACACAAATAATTAGTTTAATGTTTGATTATTTTAAGCGAAGAAAACAATTATAGCTTTGTTCGAAGATTTAAAGTAGGGAATTTAGAAACAGAAACATTTGGATTAATTACATACTTGTGACATTATGATACTACATATTTTTCACCATTTTTGTAAACAGAAAATGCTTTATGAAATATATTGTTTGTATTTAATACAGTAAGAATTGTAATTTATGTATTAATATTATATATAATTAATAATTTATAAATTAATCATCAACGATATATTTATAAAATCAAATAAAATGCAACTTTTATTATTTGTCGTAATTATAAATTAATTATTTAACTTTAGAAATTATTAAAATATCGCGAGTAAATGTATGCATACAAATCAGAGCTAATTTAATTGCTATTCACAACAAATCAAACGGATTTTCTTGGAAAGAAATTTAAAGTAAATTATTTATTCTTTTCCAACATGCATTTTCCAATATTTATTAACCGCTACACAGAAGGTGGTGGTATTGGGCTCTACCGTGCCTCAATGAATAAAATCGAAAATTTAATTATATTGGGATAAGAGATCAATAAAACTGACCGTGCGCTACAAGTGGGATTTGAACACATGTCTTAACACTGCCCGAGTGGGTGCTGTTAATCACTGCATAATTGTCGTGTTCGGAATTCGTGATTATTTCTCGTTTATATAACTTCCCGAAATTATATTATTTGGCAAATTTCTCATCCAGCCTGTGGTACACGATCGATTTGCTTATTGTGTTATCTCGAAATAATTATTTTGTCAATTTTTTTCGTGAATGCGTAGAGCTTGACATAACAGCTATGTGTACAGCGGTTAATAATTAGGCATAGAATAGATAATGGATTAAATTGAAAAATATATTTTTGTTAAAAACAATACTGTAACGGAATTTTTAGATCGATTACATGACAGTGGCTGTTTCATGTATAATAGAATTTCAATCCGACTGTAGTTGGTACTAAAATTACAATTTTAAACTTTAACTGACGTTTCAATTATTTTTATTTGTTATTGTTTCATTATAATGCATTTTTACAAAATTTTTTGATTCAAAAATAAAAATTTTAATATAATAATTTTATAATGCTGTGTTCAAAAATGTACAATACATAAACCACTCGAATATTCTACATTTATATATTAAATTCTTTATATGGTTATTTCAATAATTCATAAGTTGAATGATATTAAATGCATAACTAGTTACTGTATTACTGTTGAATTGTAATTATTTCTGATCTACGTTAAAAGTGATTACAATTTTGCGGCAGAAAACGACTGCGCTACTCGCCGAGGGTAGTAAGCAATTATTGTTGATTCAAAGTACAAATCGGTCAGACAATCTCGTTGACCTGATTTATCTACTGCATATAACAAATTTTGACAAATTCAAATGCTAGACACATGTCTATTTTGCTCGTCTCACATAACTTATGACTGTTCGCATGAGAGTCATGTTGTCAATTTCGTCAATTTAATATTGTGCCAGATTCTCTACATATATGTGCCATGTACAGTGTTATGATTACTACATACACTGACCGTATTTATTACATTACAAGCACTATTATATATAAGAAACATATAAATTATACTCGAAGTCTTATGTTATGTGTGTTCCCAATATATTTAAACTTTGTACACGCGTAAATATTAGGTAACATTATAAATAATATTAGGTAATCACAGCAAATACTAGAGTTATAAAGACAGATACCATAAGAGTATAAAATGTGAATATATAACACAGGAAAATGTTCAGTATGAGTAGACGGAATCCGATTTCAATATACTTTTTCTCATAGTACAGAAACTGTTAAATTAATATAAGCGAGTAAAATTGTTTTTAATTACTTTTATAAACTGTATAATTAAAATAATAATATATTTTAATTTTCTGATAAACCGAGTGGAAAATAAGTGTTTTTTAAATAAAATAACTTTGCAAGAGAATCAAACTTCCAATTAAAGAAAGCAGTAAAGTTTTTCTGTTATAAACACTTGAAAAACATTTTTATATTTTGTATATTCTATAATATTAACAAAATACCTGTAGCACTCGTGTTCTGAAGCGTAATATATCAATGTCACATTTAAGTTTATTCAATCGTGAATTGAAAATGTTGATTTTACAGTAATTTAATATTAAATTAAAACGTAATAATGCAAATTTGACCTACGTTAATGCAACAAATATTGTTTCTACTCTAAATTAATAATGTAAGATAAATTATACTTTAGTGCGAGTGATTTTATTTACATACTGAATAATTATAAATTCGATTCAGCAAGAAATATTATTATTTCAAAAAGTATTACGTATTGTAAAGATATTCGATTTTATTTATGCTGCTAATTGAATTATTAATCTTTCATATTCAAGCAAATTTATTAATCAACGTTTATTTATCAAGGATTACAGTTATTATATTTGTTTCCACTTGTTTGCTGTAAAGGAATTTCATTATTTAATTCTATCGTACAAAATATAATATAAATATGATTATAATTAAAACACGTCGAATTTCAAGGTTTTCATATATTAATATTTTTAACTCAACAACACGTATTAAGTTAAATTGAAATCTTATAAATATAAAAAAAAATTTAAGAGATTAAATATGGAGTATTCAAAAAGTCTTAGAATAATCAAGATAAAAAGCATTAATTATAAGTTTACTTTTTATATTTTATATTTTTTTTCAAATACGATAAATTATTTTGTAAATTTGACGTAATGTAAAATATAATCTTGTAATAATAAAGCGTGCAATCAATCATGCACTTTATATCAAAAATGTAACTATCATGCATCTTAAAAAAGTTTTCGAAAATACATAGTTATAAATAGACTACATACGTTTGTAAATATATGCATGGTTTATTTTACAACGATTTTTAATATATTTCGTTGAAATGATGCATGATAATATCGACTCGGATGTCTTGCAAAAAGATGTCATTTTCACATTGAGATTATCTGTGGTGTTTTACTAAAATTTAATTGGTCTTAAGATACTTTTTGCCGGATTCTAGTTAAAAACTCAAATCTGATATTTACATGGTCTAAGTCTGTAATTTGCAAGTAAGTTAGATACTTCTCATTTCCACGCTGAAATCGTACTTATGCTGTACAAATGACTTTCTAGGCGTTGGCATTTCATGCATAAGTGAATAAAAAAGTCATATAAGATGAGTACGTACAATTTTGGATCGTCTTTGATTCATAAATTAAAGAAACTATTTTTCAAATATTTCACCCCGTAATACTAAATGCAACCTCGATCTTTTATAACGCTCGAATAAAAAGTTAAAGAAGTAAAAACTTTGTACTTATTTTACTTTAACGTTTTAAAGTTATTGAAATTTGTACCACTTAATTTCATGATTCGTGATATTTAAATGTGAAATAAAAACCGGATTGATGGTACATAATTTCCAACTTCATGACAATTTCAGGCGCGTATCTTCTATAGGAATTAAATCTCGCTGGCATCCGAGGTGATTTTGTTTTGTTTTTTTTTTTTTTTTTAAGTCTGTGTCTCACGCCATATTATAGTATTCAAATAAGTACAACACCTGCGGTTCCGCGATACCAAGTTACACGCCAGTAAAAGTCTCTCGCATCGGACACAGACCTGCGTTGCCCGCGTCCCTCTACAAAGTATGTTGGCAATGTGAAAGTAGGGAGGAGGGGAGGCGTAGGGCGCTTCGGGATTGGACGGGGCGCGCGTGGTGCGCGAACCGAGTGGGAGGACCCGAGGTTGGGCGAAAGGAGCCGAACTGGCTCGGACGCGGCAAGCCAGCCTACGAGGGTAATAGCACTTGATAGTACCGCCGCGACCTTCGACAAGAGGG
>JABFOX010000861.1:0-14620 GCA_022817665.1 Axea sp. ZL-2020
TCAAAACGCTTTTGGAAAAAACTCTAAATGGGAACGAACTTACCAGGGAGGACTCCATTGCTAAAGCCAAAGAAGCACAGCGGGACCTCACTAACCCAGCCAGTGATCTCAGCAGAGATTTGCGCGATTTATTGCCACTCCACTACATTCCCTAAATGCACTCACGTTCCTTCCCACACTTTCGCAAACGTAATTCAAATGTAGAACAAGGATAATTATTAACGCGGTTTTTTTCCACCAACGAACAACAGAATTTTACAGTAGAGCTGTCTACATAATCCCGTATACTTAAATAATTATACTGAACATACATTTAGAAACCTGTCTTCTTCAGAGAAAACTTTATTAAATTTATTTATCTTCATAAGTAAGTTTCAATTAAGTTGGCGAAACGTATTAAAAATTGTGAAATTTGTATACCAGTTCCAATCTTTTACTCAAAGTTTGCAAGAAAGTTTAATAACTTGACTCTTGTTTATAAACGTGTATTTCTCTTTTAATTTCAACGAAATTAGACTTGTAATACGTAAGTAATTAACAGCTAAGTATATTTTTTTCAGCAAAGAAAATACCGATAAATGAATACTTATAATTTACTGATATGATAAATAATTCAATAGAATTAAATATATTTTAATCCGAAGAAAATGAAATTCAATTTCACATTGTAAAAATATTGATGGTATTCTTAATGTGAGATTCAGCAATGTTTCATACGCGAACTATTTATTACTTACGAATTTATTTATTACTTACAAATCAAATGAAGTTTACTTCATAAAATAAAATCTTTAGAATATAGAATTCCATAAATAGTGTTTATTAATGTTAAACACAATTTAAAAATTAAAAATTATACATAAATATTTCTATAAATATTGCTTTATTGCAAAAAGAAAACAATTTTAATCAATAGTTCAATAATTCAATAGCACTGTATATTTGATTCCATCTTTAAAACATTTCAATAAATGTTTAATACAATTTCAAACTATGCCGTTTGGATGATTTAATTAAAATCAATACGTACACGCGAAATGCCCTTGCAAACATCTGCGTGGAAAAAATTTAAACTGATATGATGAAGTAATCATTTTCAACTTTCACAAAATAAATTTTTCACGTCGACTGATTCAAATATTAATTAATTTTTGCAAAAAATGTAAGTTAATTAATTCAGTTTAATTTTCATACTTAATTTTAATTGTAAAATTCAATAGTTTAATAAACTGACAATATTTAATAATATACAATAACAATAATACATTGTTCTAAAACTCAACATAACTTTTAAACTTAAATTAACTTGACATAATTTTTAAAAGTCGAATTCTGTCTGATGCGTCGATCATTTCTATGCATTTTCTATTATTTTATATTCCCATTATATAAATTATAATTAATATTCAAGACAAGATCAACAATTAATAAGAACAAATCAACGAATTGTTTACAGTTTAATCATTTCTGTGCAACTCAATACATTCAAAATAAGAAAAATTGTAATGAAATGAAATATCTTAGTAAAGCTACTTAAACACCTATTTTAATTAAAGTATTTAGAACAATGACAATTGTCTAAATAATTACAGCTTAAATTACATCATGTAATCAACTTTTTCATTTGCTTTGGTAGATAAAATAATTACCTGTTTAAACATTATATTTATTATGCATAATAATAGTAGATATAATAAACATTTACATCTATCAATTGAATACACTTGTCATTAAAAAAAATTATACATTTAAAAGTTGTTATTAATTATATGAACTCATGTCTTCGACTATTTATGTTTTTAAGAAAGAATTAATTTTTATTACCAATATTTTAGTAAAAGTGTTGTTCTTATAAATTTAATTACAAACATACGCAGAAAATTTTGCATAAATACCATAACTCAGAGCTAATAAAGAACCCAACCATTGTATTAAATATTGGTGAAACTGACTTGGCGGATTGTTCGGTTCCGGTGTGGTCACTTCGGATTCTCCAAATCCGTCTTGCAACTCCATCTGGTCAGTAGGTTCATCAAGTGTAAACATAATTTGCTGTTCATTATTCATATAATCAAATGACCACCAATCTTCCGTCGTAGTACTCATCAGGTTCATTTCGTCAGCGTAATTATTTACATCCACCGCAGCTTCATTTCTCGTGAGAATACGTTCCACATTACTAGTATCTTCAGGCTTACGAAAAATGAAATCATAAGTAGCTCGCAATTTTCCTAGAAACTTATCAAGTGGTCTTATTTCCATCGTTTGCTGATGAAACGACTCAGCCTCTTGAACTGGAAAAAGCTTTGTAATCTGCGGCTTACCGTGTACTTGTGTCAGAAAAAACTGCACCAAAACAAAAAATAATTAAATTTGGCAAATAGTCCATGAAATGAATAAAAACTGAAGCGCTGTGTAACTTGTTAATTAAGATGAATAAAATTACTATTATTGATCATTCGCGGTACAAAATGTACATGAATTGAAATACAACGAACGTTTTGTTTATACTAATAATGTACTTAAAATTTCAATGTACTTTTAGTTGTTGGAAAAACGATTTCATCGGAGTGAAATGGAATTCTTATACATACGTAGAGAAAGACGTATTTCACAAGCAACATTTTCATGGTAAACCTTACGCCGTTGTTGAATCGTTAAGTCAAACGACGCTGAATTTGTATCGTAGTTTTAATAAAACTATGATGGTCGTTAACGAATTATCAACCAAATGCTCACGAAACACCAAAATCAATATATCGATTCACAATGTAACGACGTAATGTCAATGCAAGAACGAATATACTCAATTCTTTATCGAGTTTATTGTAATGCCGCAACCCTCCACTTTTGTGCCGAGCCAAACCATTGACTCAGAATTGCACAACATTTCAGGATTCAAGACACGTATTTTGACCTGTAGAATTGTTAATGCATAATGTCGAAGCTGCGAATAATGCTGCAGCTTTCATTTTATAAGAGGTCAAAGAAGTACTTTGCTAATTGTTATTAAATCCTAATTATTTCGCTAATAACTTTAGTGACTTAAGTTAAAAATAATTTTTCATGGCTAAATTTCTTTTGTAGAACATTAATTTTAATTATTTTTTTCGTTTAATTTAAATTCATTCTTCAACTTAGATCACTGTATTTGTTCAAGAAAATTGGAAAATTACATTTTCATCTCAAAAGTTTCGCAAGAAATGTGAATTTGTTTAAATGTATAAAAAATGAATATTAAATAATTAAAAGAAAAAATGTATCTTTGTTTCGGTCACTGTAATTTTCATTGTACACTGTTAAAATAAATTGTAAAAATGAAAAAAAATACTAAGTAAAGGACACTTTTTTCTTTTAAAATATAATTTATCTTGTTTTTTTGTTTGTTTTTTTTTTTGCGTAATAAATTTAATAATTAAATACACCTTTTTGTAATTAAATACACATTTACACAAAAGTCATACAATTCAAAATAAAAATATATTTCCTATCATAATAAATAGTTAAATTTAAACATCCATGCATAAATTAATCAGTACACTAATCATAGATATCAGTCACAAAAATTAAGCATGTATAGATTGTATATAAATCAATTCTGGATAACAGATATCACACATGTGCATCATATATACTAATATAGCAAAGATTTCCATCAATTCTATATACGTAACTGATACATGAGATGGATAACGATTGCATCGTTAATATTAAACATATAATTTATAAATGACGTCCTTTTTTGGGAAATGTATACTTATTTAAGTAATAATCGTTAAAATTTGAAACGAATACGAAGTTCATCACAATTAACAATTGCTACCAATGATTTCACAGTTATTGAGCATCGCTGTAATAAATCAAAATGATTCATTATTGCTCTTATCTCTGACCGTAACAAATATGAATTATTCTCAGTTTTAAATGAACAATTAATTAACAATCATTGAGTTTTTATGGACATGAATTTTCATGCCAAAATGTAGTTCCTTTATAGTGCAATATTATTAATAAAATATTGCATAATTTCTACTATATCGAATAAGCTCAAAATGCATAAATAATCATCTTCAAGTTTTGCTAATTGAGTAATATATATATAACTTATATATTGATCGTGTTGCATATAATTAATATTTGGTTAACATGCAATTTAGAATTGATTTTTGGATCAAATATACATTTAACTGAGTTTTATAATTTATTTATAGGTCATTTAAGTGTTATATAAACAATATATAACACTTTTATTCTTGAACTGTTATTATACTAATTCTTAGACAATAAAATACTAGCGCTATGCTGCCAACATTGATAACCAATGTCGGATCAACATTGACAAGCTAATTGCCAATTATTGAGGACAGGCAAACCAACGAAATTTCTACATGCCTAAAAATACAGTACTAACTTGTTTTACAGTGCAGCATAAAACTTGTGTTATCATTTCAATACTTTGCCCCCGTTTTTTATCGATAAATGAAAATAGATTCTTAACACGATTCTTGATATGATCTTAATTATATTACTCAATCAAATACAAATAGGATAATATAAAAGAAACTATAAGTTTTAAAATGCAAAAAACAAAAAATATTTAAATAAGAATGCCCAGTAATTTGTGGTTACAATAAGAACATATATATAAATCTATATATCTCTCAATCATCCAGAAATAAAGGAGTGATTTTTATCATTAATATGTCCCAATAGCACATATTTTTAAAATGTTTTTTCTATATTTTCAAAACATGTTTAAAAAATTTTTTCTAATATTTCCATAACATTTTGAAAATATTTTTTCTAACATTTCCAAAACATTTTTATATATTTTTATAAGTAAAAATTGTTAGTCAAATAGATCTTATTATTGAGAATAAATTTACCAAATAATACCTTCGCTATCATAATTTTAAATAAAATGATACTATTTGATACACATTAACAGTTTTACTAATAGAGTTACTGTATTAATCATTACTATTTATACATTATTTTAAAATATGTGATATTTGTTTATAAATCCAAATAAACATTAGTATAAATATTAAAAAATATATTTAAATATGATATATAAATTTACTTCTACTAGAACTCGAACTTTCGTTTGAAAATCCTTTTCAATACTTATGCACAAAATAAGATTTAGATTTATTAGCGTATTTGATGTACTGTAAATTATTTGTTCATAATCAATAATAATTAATATAACAATCCAGTTCACTGATATAATTATATATTTAGAACATAAATAATATTATAATAAATAATTAAAAAAAAATTTATACACTTAAATAAAAAAGTTTATTAGTCTCTACAAAATTTTTACAGTAGGAAAATTTATAATTGAAAGATTTATAAAAACTGTATAATTCTTTTTTTAAATGCATACATTAAAGCTTCGTTAATTATACCATTTTTAATGTCTTCTGCATTTGAAGATTTATTCTGTTCTTGTTTTTGCCAGTACTTTTCTGTTTCTAAACATTTCCTTTACAAAGCATACAACAAAGAATTAAACATATACATTTCTAATATAATATATTTTTGTACTACTAAATCTATTAATTTAAAATTATTGTTCATTAAACTTAGTCTCGATTATTTCCTTTAATGTCAGACAATTTGACGTTGAATGTAACAACGTCGTTCTTTTTTTCGCTCTAATTACGTTGCATTATCCTCAGAGTAAGCTTTGAATTGTATAAAACTAAAGGTGAAAATAGGCATGCTCATTTAAACATAGTGATCAGCTTAACATTTTTACAGCTGAATTAAAAATAGTACTTCAAAATAAAAATATTTATTTATGTCTAATTAAACATTTAACTTTAAACAAAAACAAAGTGCGTTTTTAAGGTATTTTATATTATAATATTAGTATTTACACCATATTTTTCTTAATTTTATTACAACTGAAAATTACATTTTAATTTTACTCGATAGATTTTTCTCACGAATTTCTTCCGTATTCAAATTTAACTTACAATAATGACATAATAAATAACTATTATCAAATATATAAAAATCGATTTTATTATAAAACTCACTTATAATAAAAATTATTATATATATTAATTATTCAACTCAACTAACAAGAAAAATATTCAATTTTAAAATTTATTGAAATTTTTAAGATGTATTTATATCTATGAAGAAATGAATCAGGTTTAATGATTTGGTAGGATCTTAATGACTTCAGAAGGAACTCTTAAAATACATTCAATTCTTTTATAATTTATAAAATTACATTATTATAAGTAATTTTGTATACGTCTCAAACTACCAAAGTTTCAGTTCATTGAATTTTCACTGAAATTTTAAAACTAAATAGTTCTTCGTTAAAAAGAAACACTTTATACCAATGAATTAAACATATTCTTACAATAAAATACAAATAAGTTACCATTATCGTATCGATCATTACCATAATCGTATTGATTTTATCTTCCAACAATTTTTCTGGTGTCATATTTCATTAAAAAAATAATTTAAAAATATAAATACATTGTTCAAATAACTGAAAATATTGGAATGTTTCAAAAAACAATTACCCGAAAGTTTGTATTATTTTTCAATTTACATGCAGTTTGGAGTTGATTACAATACGCCACTCTAGATGTATTAGTCAAGGAATTTAGATTTTGATAAATTATCAAAAACAGAATGCAAATAAATTTAATTGAAATACTGCATATTAATTTTATTAAATATAATGGGTATCGAAATTATTCAAGGAAGTTCATAAACTTAATTTACTTTTGATTTCTTTGTCATAAATTCGTCATAAATGTAACTTCTTATAACTGAGTAGTAATCGTGTGTCACATTAATTAAAAAATACGCTGTTTAATTCGTAATAAAGTGTACGTGTTGTACACGCTCAAAGCAAGTACTTTTAAAAAAGTATATATTTTTATATATCACATTTTGTCTTTAATTGATTTGATGTAATTATATTAAATTATTTTCGATCATAAATGTTACAACATAATTATTTTATCGTGAGGCTCTTTTGGGCATGCAATAGACTTCTATAATGAATTTTATTATTTTAATAAAATGAAATTAAGATAACAATTCTGAACAATTTTCAGATCAATTCATAGATTTTGACCTTAATACATATAATTCTGCATACTAATATAATTGTTATTCAAATTTTGTCAATAATATTATGTACAGAGTGGAAATAGTTGCATCATAAATTTACATATGGAATGCTGCCTAAAGTAGTAAAAAACAATAAAAGGTAAAGTTCAGGCAGTCTTTTAATTTATTAGAAAAATCTACATAGAATAATATAGATTAAATAATAATAATAATAATAATAAAATAAAAGTTTTTGAAAATTCTTCTATTTGTTTTCATGGAAAATAGTTTTGGAAATTTATATTCATTCTATTTACAAGTTTCTGTATCTATATACTTCTCAGATGTAAGTATAAAAATGCATTATTACATATAAAAATTAATTAAAATATGTAGTAAATTGTTATCAATTAAAAAATTTATGTCAAAATGCACTTTAAATCTGTGTCATTTTATTAAATTATAATTTAAAGAATGAACACAAAAATTGTATGTATTATTGATTTAAAAGATATTCGAGACAGTAAATTGTAACAAATTAGCAGAAAAATATGAAGAATTAATACAGGATTTATTGTACGAGTCAAAGAGTTTAATAAAAAGACTAGGGTAGAAAATAAAGATGTGTAATGGATCAACAAGAATAGTAATAGAGTGGGGGGAAGTGATATAGGGTTGTGTGCTGAATCTAATTTCAACATTTTTACAGTATTCATTAAGGAACAAATTAGGGATAAAAACATAAGAATAATAAAGATAAATAACAAGAATAAATATGTGGATGATGTTATATTTTCAAAAGATCAAATTTAGATTAATATGTTAAAAATATTGAATAAAAAACTTCGTAATAAAACATTAATGTTTTTAAAAGAACAAGGAGAAAATTGAAGGCGGAACAGTAACAACTCAGACATATTGGATATAAAGTTCTCATGGTTATTTTTATATAATCATGAAAAAAAAATATTTCAAAAATTTCATCAATCGTCTTCTTAAAATCTGAGAAATAAAAATTAGAAATTAAAAATCATATGTTTATCACCCATGATGAAGTAATCAGTAGTATTTAAAATATAATAATAAATATATTGAACAATACATGTCGATAATACTAACATTCTGAGACTGTCTTTCATCTTTTGGCTGCTTGTTTAAAATTAACAGTCTCAACGTGCCTCCTCAGATAAAATACAATATTTATTCATCACCATTTCTTTAAAAAAAAAAGTTACAATGTCCCCAATATTAGCCTGATGTCAACGACCATTGGGAAACCGTTGTTATTAAAGCTTGGCCCAATCTCAAAATGAAACAATGTGTCAAATTGGCCCAACTACATTGGGATTGCAGATGTAAAAATAATGTAACTATCAGTAGCAAACATTAGCTGAATATTAATCTGGAATATTGTTTTACTGTCAAATCGTTCGTAATAGATATCGAACCAATCTCTTTAGTAAATACTTATATTTATGCATTCAGAATTAACGATAGTCTAACGTCGAGTTTCAACGTGTGTTACAGATATTGAATACATATCAAAAGTAAATGTTAGTCCTACAATATATCGCAAATGTATATCATGACAGTAGTGGCTTAATATTATTTGCCAGCTGTCTTTTACCGATATTAGACCATTATAGGCAAACAAGTTAGGCCAGTGCAAAACATTGTTTCATTTTCATGCTTAGACAGTTCCTCATATCAATTTAATACTGGTTCTACTTCCCATAAATGAAAAACTGTCTGTATTACTGTGTGGTATGAAAACACCATTTTGTCACATGTTTACCCGTTTTAAAAAATCAGGGGCAAAGAACTTATTAATAAAGAAAATTAAAAAAATCTACATCATACAAAAAAATTACATAAAAATCTACTGTATGTAATTGAGTTCTTGGATACAAACATTATAATCAAAGAATTGAAATATGAAGACCTTCTAACCGAACTCTAAAAAATATATCGAGTATACTTTTTCAAACTAATAGACGTGATAATTAGTGTCATGGAGAAGGTCAAATCAATTTTCCATCTTAAACAGAACAGCATACTTCAATTTACCCTTACCAAGTGAAGTGTCGGATAATTACCACCCTTACTAACTCGAATGTTGAGTGGATGTTAGACAAAGCGAAAATATAGTTTATGTCAAATTACACTCTTCAGTAGGTCGATTAGATTTTGTTTTGCTCCACGCCTAGTTTTATCTAACCTTATTTTATTATAGGCTGTTATATAAGTGTGGTTGTATTTCAATACAAACACAAAATGTTATTATGTACCACATTCAACATGTACAACAAACTTATCAAGGATATATATTTTCAATTATCATTTAAATGTTATAAATGATGTAATGCTATAAATAAAAAATAATACTTTTGTTGCTTTTAATTACAGAAAAGTATTTTAATTTTCATTATTAATATTTATGCCTTAAATTTGTTGAAATCTATAGTACTGAAATAATATATAATGTTGTAGTAAAGTTGAGTATTTTAGAAGAAACATGAAATTATTTAAATTTTCAATTTTCATGCTATTTTCACATCAGATTAAAATCTCGTCTAAGCATCCCTTTCGGAGCATTTTAGACTAAACATGAAAAATCTGAAAATTATTCAAAATTAAGATGATATTCAACATGAAAAATACGAATTTGTACATTTTTTCAAATTTTGAATTATTTCAACGAAAGCTTTTAATCTTGACAAATCTTGGAACATTTTGAAACATTTTTGATTAAACATGAAAAATTTCGAAATGTAGTAATTATGGACAATTACTCCCCCTCCCCCTCAAAATAGGGTTGTAATACATGAGATCGATGCAATTTTTAATGCTAATTACAAATCCGAAAGAATTTTGAGGGGGAAATAAACCGTTTTCCAGATATTCGCTATTTTCGGTCTAGATTACACAGCATCCAACCCGAATGCGACCTCGATCTCAATACTGAACGAATCTCGATGTCGATTTAATCTCCCAACCCCTTCCCAAATTTATACATGAATTTGACAGTTATGAACGCTGACCTGAAAATGCAATTTGATATTTTAATTGAAAAACAAACAAAACAAACAAAATTTGCATAATTCTGTTTATGAACACCAAAATTAACAAAAATACGCCTGTTGGTTCACAGGAGGTTTCGTTTATTCCTCCTACTGTATAGTGTTCAGTACTCTAACACATTTTTTCCCTATCTGCCACTTGGGGACGCGCCACATAGGGGTTTCTGGCTCGCCCTGTAGACGCACAATCGCACATTCATCATCAATCATGCTACGATTCGTTATTACACTTCACTTCATGGTACTTCATTGACGGATTCAAAAACGACAGGAATTTAGTTTAAACGTATAGTGACTTTTACAGAAACGCGTTGTGACATTTGTGGAAACGTATAGTAAAGTTTAATAATGAATATAAAATAAAAAAATCAATTATTTTTTCAAATCAACGTTGACAAATGTCAAATTCATGAATAAATTTTGGGAGGGGTTGGGGGGTATTTATTCTGGAATAAATGTCGAGATCGGCACCGTGATCGGGTTCGGTATCGAGTTCGCGTTCAGTATCGGGTTCGATATCGAGATCGAAGTCAGCTTCAAGATAGAAATAAAAGTCTAGTTCGTAATCGGGTATGAGTCCGGAATTCATCCATAAACACTTATACTCATGAGAGATGTGCATACCAAATGCTGTGCAACCTGGACAAAAATTGCAAATATCTTGAAAATGGTTGATTTTTCTCCGCAAAATTCGTACGGATTCGGAATCACTGTTAAAAACTGCACTGATTTTATGCATTTTCACGGTATTTCAACATTCGTTGGAAATTTCGACGAATCATGAAATTTGCAGTATTTTCGTCAATTTACAAGATTCTTCGACAGAAATTACAAATCGTTTTCGTCAGAGTTATGAAGATTTTTCAACGGAAACAAAACATCTCGCCGAATTACGTGCTTTGAAATATGTTTGACAAAAAATACATTTTCCTTTAAATTCGCAATAAGCAGAGAATAGCAATATTCTTCAAAATACCATAAAAACTTCAAAATTGAAAAATTGAACATTATTTATATTTCGTGAAATATGTTCGAAATCGAATAGTTTTCAAATTTGTCTCTTTATTACGAAATTACACGAATATACAAATGTTTATCCATTTAATTAAGAAAATTTTATCGTTTTGTTGAATAATATTCGCTATAATATCAAACAATTGAATATAAATCACAAAAAAATCATATTAGAGTTTCTAAATCTATGAATATATCTCCAAGTGTGCATTTGACAGAAAGGGAAAATTCCCTCACTAGAAGTGACTCACTGACAGATCGAGGGAGTTTCAATAGGGAAGTAATAAAGTTTACACGGGAATTGTCCCACAATGTGGCAATACAGTTTACATAGATTTTCGCCCACTATAAGTCCCTCACATTTTTAGCACAAATAAAATCCCGCACACTCCCAAATACCAACACATTTTTTTAAGTATATTACTTCACAATATTTTTCAATATTTACGAGATATATCGAAAAAAATGCAAAATCTCCACAAATCTGGAAATTACAAAAACGTTCAATAAATTTTCATCACAGTTCGAAATCTCAACAAATTATAACTTTAAGAGCTCTTTCCTCCAAAACAAATGTTCGTCAATTTTCAAGATTTTTGAGCGAAAATAGACAATCTCGTCGAATTACGCACATTCAAACGTATTCGTCCAAAAAAAACTTTCGCCAATTCTCAAGATTATTCCAGGGAAATAGAAAATCTTGAAAAATCAGGAATTCTTGACCGTTTACGGCAGAAAAAAGGATTTTTTTCTGCCGTAAAATCCTTTAATAAAATAAAAAAATCCTTTTTTCTGCCGTAAACGGCAGAAAATTCCTCATTTTCAAGATTTTTCAAGCAAAATTGATAATCTCGCCGAATTGCGAGTTTTCCAACTTTTTCGACGAAAAAAAATGTTTCACCAATTTTGAAGATTTTTGACAAAAAACGAAAAATTTGCCGAATCCAAGGAATCTTAGCAATCATGGGAAAAAAAATTTTCCGTCACTTTTTCCTTCGAATTCGTGAATCAATTTCTTTTCAATTTTGTAAAAAAGAGCATGAATACGTCAGAACTGATACGTAGTGTATTATTTAATCTTTGGTCATACATGTTTGCAAACGAATAATTTTCTCGTATGCCTCTTTACCTCTTACTAATCTTTGTCCAGTTTATGACTTTACTACTTACTAAAGTATAAGACTGACGAAATATTCATTGTTAAATTAATAAAATGTTAGCATTTAGTTGAATATAAATCACTATACGATTACATGATTCGTTATAATTCACTAAAACTTCATTTATTAGTTTCTGACTGTTTGAACTTGAGAAAGTTAAATATTTGAAAATTTAAACTTTTGAAAATATTTAATGTATATCGAGTTAAGTTGCAAATGTCATCGAATCATTCATGCAATCGAAATGCAAAAATCATCGAAACACAAGTTCATGTAAATTTCCGAATAATTTGCATGAAATATATTAATATTTGAAATATTTTGTTCATAGAAGAAATAATTTATTAATATAAAAAAGAAATAAAAAGCAAGTATAATGTAATTATTACAACTAACAACACAATTGTTTTGCCGATGGAGTCATTTTTCATACAACTTATCCGTATTTTGAAGGAATGATTGTTCGATATCCTCCCTACGTGACGCAGTCATTTTTGTCACAAAATTGTAGTCATATTAACAGCAAAATGTAAAACAATATCATTATAACACATAATATAATAACGAAAATAATGTGGAATATAATTACAATATTAGGTTAGTGTAACAGTAACTTCTTTATACTGATACGATACTGTAACAGCAACAACAGATAACAGCACGAATTTTATTTTTTTAGTAAGGTCCTATTAAATAAGCAACGGTATATCGTCACTGGCACTTTTTGCAAGTGTTGCGAACGACGATACTACGAGCACTAAAAGTTAAGTATTAAATATTGCTATTAAAATTATTTTTTAAGGATATATCCTTGTCTAGGACTAAGTTTTATATTAAATAATTGATTAATTAATTTTAATGTATTTTGGTCAAATTATTGTTATTCAAAATAATGTCTATGTTTATACATATACTTGGCATTTTTAAAATATTCGTTTAAAAATTTAAAGAACGCGAGGCAAAAAATATAAACAGAACAATTTTTTATACTACAAGTTTAACCAAAACACTGAAATTCATGTATTCCAAATAAATGAAAAATTACTAAAAAGCAAATGTATGCCAATTTTAAATTCAGCATTGCTTTCTACTTGACCTAGATTAAGTAATAAGTTACTAAATATTTTCAGTTTATTATATTCGCATATAGAATTGTTACTGACAGTATCATGATTCGGTTTTGTTAACTATACAAAAATAAAAACCTTATAAAAAGCATATATAATTAAAGTTAATTAAGTATAAACACTTATTAAATAAATACTCGAAGAAAAAATTGTTTATTCCTTCAACATTCGAATCGCTAATAGGATATTGTAGTTTATAAAGATCTTTTATTTAAGTGTAAATAATTTACAGTGTTTATATTAAAAGCATGAATATTTATACATAATTTTACATAAAAAATAGTTTTATTAAGTTAATTATAATAAAGGTACAAAAATAATAAATATGAAATTAGGAAATAAGGTCTTACGCATGTGTATGTTTGACTACGCCTTTATTTTTATTCAAAAATATTTCGGTCTGAAAAATACACATTATTTTTTGTTTTCTTTTGGCAATTGGTATTACATATCATATACCATAACGATTGTAATGAAGTAAACACCTGCGAACCACAAACTAGCGATTCCATAAAATTACTAATTTGCGTACACTTAAGATCTAAAATATTTGACCGAAACAAATGAACTAATACTAATATCATGAGAACGGAACGAGTAAATCGTTTTAAATAATGGATCCGTTGAACACAAGGTAGAGAGAATGAAAATATTGGCGTTTACATCCATATATAAAATCTTTGGTTCTATGATTATGTTACATGATTATGCGAGGACATAGTGTTGTGTGGCAAATTCGAACCATACATTTGAAATATGTTTTAGTAATTCAAAAACTGCGCAATATAAAATCAATTTTATTATATTACATATCAATTATTATTCATTCACCATTTCAATTTTATTTAACCTTTATCGTTCAGGGTTATGTTAAGAACACTCGGAAAAACACTCAAAAGAAATAAATAATTAAAGTTTCACATTGTTGGCGTTTTAATTAAAATTAAGTACAAAGTGAATGAAAACGATGATGATTCAATGCGATAAGTTATTGAATGAGACTTTATCTCATAAAAAATAAAAGACAAGTACTATGTTAACAAATAAGTGGCTTAATGAGATTTCAACTGAATAAGCATAACAAGATATGAGTAGTCTGCTGTAATAGAAGAAAATATTGATATTGAAATCAAAAGTTATATATAGT
>JABFOX010000862.1:0-14613 GCA_022817665.1 Axea sp. ZL-2020
TTTCTGTTGAAAACTAAACCATTTTTATAAACTGGTCTTGATTTGATTCACAATATATTAAAGATATTTTGATTTAACACCATATACGTGTAAAAGGCTACAAACAAAAATTCTTTTTTTATAACTAAATAAATTTACAATAAATTCAATGTATTTCTTGTAAAATAAAATACACTAATTACAAACGATGAAATGTATTTCTTCTTCAACTCAACTATTATAATGATCTATTAATTATATTTTGTTTTTCGTCTCAAACAAAACAATTATTTATTTCTCCAAATTATTAAATAACACGTATATGTTAATCAACATTATTTTTAATGCATCGTACATTTATTTTCAGCACGCATATAAAAGATTTATTTGTGCAAAATAATTATGTAAGGATTAAAAATAATGAAGTGTACGTAATATTATATATGGTGTCTAAAAAATCGTAGCCTTAGCACTAAATAAAATATAACTTCATAAAGCAATTAATCCGTTTGTGTCCATTAGTTCATAATAATATTTTATGCATTAGGCACCGAAAAATGTATCATGCGTGGAGTTAATTTTATTTCCATTATGCAATACAACACAAAATGTCTCATTCGATTTTTGTTTAAATTTACTGTACAAGAAACACTTTTTTTACTTCTTCAACATATTTAAAAAAATGTATGAAATATACATAAAATAAAATAACGCGCAATAAAAAGAGTTGTTTTAAAATTGTATTGAAAACACAGATCAATTTTGCATTTACCAGTGCTAGACATTTATATTATCATATTATTATGTTGCTCTTTTACTCTGGAAGAAAGATTTGCATATCATCTGTACATTATATATAATATGCATATACAGACAATATATAAACTGCTATATCTGTGACTTGTTCTCAAAAATTATATTGGCATATTAATGTATATCAAGAATTCACAAAAATGATAAATCTTCCCGTTAATTTTTATATCCAGTTGTAAAAACTTACGTTCAAGACGGCTTTAAGAATAAACAATATGTTAATTAACATTTACAAGTATGTTTCACTTAAAGACAAACAGTTTTATAGAACAGTTTAAATTTGTTTCCCGAAATCAAAACCACTCATTTTTCTAATTTATTACAATAAATAATGACGTGATAATTCATAATGTTAACTAATTAATAATTAACCCTTAATTCTCGATGAAAAGTTTGACTGGTATTTAGAACATGAATTGAAAAGCGTTTACTTATTTTTAATTGATTAATATTACACCAATATGGTTTTTATCCGATTGCTCTTTTATGCTGAAAAACTTTCATCGCATTAATGTGCGAATTCCGTGTGGGAGGTTAACTATTGAGCTAGAATCATTTTTAATTTGCATTTAATATGTAACTAATTAAAATATTTTGCTATCAATTTCAATGCGAACTAATTCTTTTTCAATATTCTGTTATAAAGCAAACTGTAAAATGATAAGACTGAATCCTTCAACTAACGTCATATAACATTTTCATGTTCATTAATTATAATTAAGTGTGCTATCATATACTATTTTTCATGTACAAATAATTACTAAAATTACACAGTGAGAATATTTCTAAATTTTTCACCTACAATTTGAAGTTAAAATTTTATCCCTAGTCCGTCGACCGAAGAGAATACAAAAATATTTTATTTTATCATTTGTGTAATAACCTTTTTCGGATTTGTCCAATCGTTCCATGTCCCTAAATCTCGTTTCACTTTCTCCATAAAATGACCACGAGAAACTTTAATCAACATAATGTTCAATTCATTGATTCTTTCATTGTACCGTTAACTTGTGATACTACTGATGTTTCATCTAATATTTACAAACCTCTTCATAGATTTTTTGCAGTGCAATGATTAAGACCATCTTTATTAAAGAAAATATTTCAAGACATGAATAATCGATTACTTTTGTTATTCGTTTTTTACGTTTGAATCATTAAACTGTTCTAAGTCGGTATGAACATGAAAAATTTGTGAAAAAATTAATTCAGGAATATCCACTTTCGATTATGTTACTTAATTTCAAATTACATATGCATGGTATTTCAAAGTGCTTTTATATCAATCCACTGTGTCAGTAGAATCATGAAAAATCACGAGAAGTAGATGAATTGTTAAATACTACCGATTAGATGGATTAAACACGTATTCTTACTATTCAACAATAATTTAAAATCACTTTTGACTCTGACTCGTGTTAAATTGCTGACGATTACTAACGCTGCACGTTTAATACAAAATCATTACTTTTATTCATAAGTTATAAATTATTTAAACTTGAGTCGCATACATGCAACAGTAGAGTTTTTAATTACCTTGATTTTTGTTAATGTTTATGACTGTTTGGAGAAATTTGACGAACGAAGCATACAATGCAAATGAGAAACGATACTGGCTATTTGTATCTGCGGTGCATCGAAGAAATCTGAACATGTCAAACGAAACATCTGCAATATTATTATATTATTATTATTATTATTATTATTTCTCCATCAATTTATGGTGGTAGTAAAATAGAAATTATTAATTCGAAAAATAATGTAATAAATATTACAGTTCTGAAACCTGAAACTCCAAGTCCACGGAAAAGGAGTTCAGGAAAAACAGAACGACTGAAGACAAATAAGTATATCAACAAAATGTTTAGTTAACGTAACTACAATTTAATTAACTACGTATTAAATGGTTATTTTGATTGGTAATTAAAATAACTGACCGGTTGGTTACCTAGTCGTATCAACCAATATTTCAGTTGTTGCAACTACTATTTTTTCTCATAATATCAAAGTGTTTCAAAACTCGCGCGAGATTCGAATTTTGTGTGCCATTTGCTCGGTGAAGTGTCGTGGATGACAAAAAAACAGTGTAAGAGCTGACAGTTCAGGGTTATTAAAAAGAAGGGTTTTTAATAACCCTTTTTAATGTCAGCTCTCGCGCTGTCGTTTTTTCGTTAGCGACAGTTCGCCGAACGAACGGCCCAAAATTCAAATCCGGAGTAAATTTTGAGACACCCTGTATAAATCAACATCCTAACCATTTCTACCGCGTTTGAATTCTTATTTTTATTTGTACTTTTTCTCAATTTTTGGTTATCTTTATAGTATGTTGATTAAGTCCATTTTGATTATTATTGTCAATATAAATATTTTGGCCGTACGCCATAACAGTTCTATATGTAAAGATAACTTTATACTAATCAAACGATGCCGGATCAAAATTAATACAAAAGTTTATCACTTTGCTAAATGTACTTTTTGAATGAAATGAAATTCCAGTGTTTAATTAGGACTTTGGGACGAGCAGTAATTATAAATATGTACAAATAAATATCAAATGGAATCCAAACATACGTGATGTATGAAAAATAGTATATAATTAAGCATAGTATTTATATTGCGATAATTTTGTGTACAGATTCTTCACTTAAATAACGCGTATTCCAGAATGCACCGTGTTAATATGATTCTATACACCGGACGAAAGTTAATTTAATAAAATAGAAAATATTTTGTAAAGAGATTATTGGTTAAACGGAATTAAGCTGAACTTTACGTTTTACAAATAAAAAGTACGCAGATATAATGTAAAACTTTGTTGGTAATGCGTAAAAAGGATGTTACAGCACAAAAATAAAGTTATTATCATGTTTTATGATGGATTTGCATAAAGTTATGATGACACGTATTTCACGTAAGATCTATGCAGATGGTAGTCCCATTCGGGATTACCACAACATACTTTTTTACTCCGTAAATGTAATTGGCGTAAATAGTTACACGAGGAAATATTTTTAAAAATTAATTTTCACATATAAAATTTGCACTGCGGTAATTGCATTACTTTCTTGGATACACTCGACAAATTAGATTGCAACAAACCTTGTTGTGGTTAATTGATAATTGTTTAATCCGACTGCAGTCAATTTTATCGCGAAACGAAACCATTTTTAATGCATATTTATTCAACCAAATGGATAGAAATCTTTATTTTTCCGTAAAATTTGAGCAGTTCCTCAAAGTTGAATACAAATCGCAAATGTGCATAACAAGGATGTCTGATATGGATGCATTTTAATTGCAAATTAATGAGTATATAAATCGTTTAATTATTTTCATATTAAGAAAATATTATCTCAGTAATTAACAATTAAAATAATACCTGAACATTTACATAGTGATAATTACGTAGAACGAAATAAATACAAGCTTTATTGATATTTCGATAATTTGTAATAAATAATTTTTTTTCTAATGTCCATTAGGCCATTAGCCTTCAAAGATTCGAAAGCGTTGAAAAAATCAACTAATTGAAATTAACTATTAATATTCCTCAAGAACACAATTTTACATTTATTGTAATTAATATGCATTTATTTCATATTTTATTAATATGAAATAACATTTTGATTGAATATTACCAATTGATACCGATAAATTGGTTAATTCGTAATAGTTATAACAGCATTATTAATATATAACCAACATTCATTCTATACAGACTACATTACTAAGAAATAAAGTGAAATGTTTATCAGGTATGTTTTTAAACGGTTGTAAATAAGTTTAAGAAACGTAAAGAATAAAACTAGCTTTATATAGAAAATCGTTTAATATTTAAGTAATTATGACGATTGATTATTTATAAATAAATATATACATTTATAGATCGGTTAAATAATGACAGAATTAATTTGTTCGAAATTATATGTAGATATATATTAATTTATACACTCGAATAATTTTTTTACTATAATATTTTGATATATTTCATTTATAGAAACGAACATCTATAGATCGGTTGTATTTTATGCATCCTTATATTTTAAATTTACCACAAATATGGTCGCTTGAATGTCTTATTATGCTTACTTTGACCATGTGAATGTAAATTTTGATTTAACTTAAATTAAATTGATAAAAAAAAATGAAGATATATACGAAATTAAAAAATGTGTGTGTGTATGTGTAATTATAATTATTTGGTATTGCAAGCATTGCTTTAGCAATGATTTATTTTCGATAAAATGTAAGTTTATTCCAAATTTATAATATATCTTTGTAAAGACTTTAAAATTTTCATTTGTATTATGGTGCTTTTCATAAATTGGAAACGTATAAAATATTTGTTCAACATTTTCTGGAAGCTTTAGTTCAAACGTATAACATTCGAAAATGTAACACTGCTAAAAAAATTATATCATGAAATACCATTTGTACAATGAATTGTTTCATGTTACAGAAAATTAATATTAAATATTGCATTTATAAACACAGATTTATCCGAGAGAATAATTTCATTGATAACTTTTTTGCCTTCTCACAAAAAACATATCTCTCGACAGGAGAAAATTTGGTATTTGCAATTGCACAAAATTGTGCACGACGATTGTTACATTAATAGTTCATAGTGTTTCTACTTGAATATGTAAAAATCGTCTTTTGATTACAGTTCGATCGTCGTGGTTTTTTACCTCATATAATGTAGAATATTCAATAAATTGCAAAGTATTTAACAAAAAGAAAAAACATATCGCGATTTTCGGTTTTAAATACGTTTATAAGAGTGCAGTATTATGTAAATTTTTACTAGTAATTTCAGAATTACATCTGCATTTAAAAAGATTAAGTTCATTTTAGCCCTATTATTGTCAAGAATTTTACATTTTCAAATTCGACGTGACAATTCCATGGTATAATATATAACGAAAAGTTAATTTTTATAGTCGCATTTTATTATTTTAATTTCCTGCAGTTTTTAAATTAGTGCAAAATGCGTTACAAATTTGTACGCGTATATTTCAAAAGATAATTTTACAAACTTTTATAAAAACAACTTTTGAATGTTATATTTACACTTACAATTTTATATTTCTTTTATACTTCTCCATAGGATAAATATATGTTATTGATACAATAAATCAATAAGAATTGTAATTCAGTCACGTAGAATAACAACAGTTACTAAGTAGAAATGATTTAACGATAGAAAAATGTGTGAAAATTTTAATGTATTTCGTAAAAATTGTACGCAACTTTCATAAAAGAACACGAAACAAAAACGTTTAATTGCTATATGCATCATTGATATAAATATTAATACTTCATACTTTAATTTTACTTACTGCATTGGTTTAAAATTGCATAACAACGTATGTTAATTACTTTCTTTTTTGTATTAATTTAGTTTCCTTCTTCTTTTTTTTTTATCTTTGATGTTAACATGCCACTGTTTCAATATATTTAATCATTTTTGTATCAATTTCTTTTTGCGTACACATACAATGCATTTTTATATTATAAAATCCATAAACAATTTTATAAACCGTGATTATATCATTACGTATATATAATTACATTTCATATGATTGCGTTACACTTTGAAAATAAATCTTTAAACAACATAATATAAGTTACTCAAAACAGTTTTGTGTGCTAATAAAATATTTAAAATGTAGCTTTAATTTTGAAAACAATTTTTTGAATAATTAAGACCATTTAATTTTATTTTGCTTATTTAAGCTTACCAATCAAATATTAAACAGTGCAAATAAATAATTTCGTTATAAATAAAATTTTAAAATGAAAAATAATAACCGTAGAGATAACTTTGATAAGCTTCGTTAAAATAATTCGTTTATATTTTTACGACTAGAAATTTACTTTTTCAATCAATAAGATGAGAAATCTTGTTTACAATTAAACTTTCACTTAAACACATGTAAATAAATATGCAATTGTAAACAAGCAATTTGTACGTATAATATTGATGTATAATTGTTTCACAGTAATTAAAACTTATCATGATAAATGTAAACATATTTTTTTATAAAATAATGAATCACCACAAACCAGCCAAAGTTTCGTGCTTTTATTGTTTTTTCGTCACGAGTCTTAAACCATGACTCGGTAAGATTTCTTTAATCTTTAACATTTTTACAATAAGGAAATTCTGGTTTACGTAAAAATAATCTTCTTATAATAAAAGGATATTTATTGTCTTTCTATTGCTATTTTAAAAGAAATTAAACATATATCCATCAGAAATCCTCGTACTTCTCTGTTGTTATGAGACGCGTTTTATTACCGTATGTTAATTTTAAAATTTAAAGCACGTACAACCGCACTATAATCAAATCGTACAATTGAAAAAGTCAAAATAATGAATAAATAAACCTGATTTGAAATAAATAACGCTGGCAAGCAATTCCCGTGATATTTAAATATTTAATTACTCATATGATAATTGAGCGCTTAAACGTAAGGTGAATAATCGTATTGCCGAATAATTATAAAATCGTCCACAGGAAGGAGAATGCTTGAAATTGGGGTCTAGTTGGATAGCATGACTATTTACACTAAAAATACGGATTTAATGATGTCCCCAACGATTTACCCCAGTTGTTTTAGACATAAGTACAAATTGGGAAATGTACTGCATTCATTAATATTTGTTAACTGAAATTCGAATTAATGTAATTTAATTTAACGTAATATAATTTAATATTGCAAATTAAATTCTGAAACGTTAAAACTCTGTAATTATTTAGTAAATGTTTGTTTTAATGTTTGTATTGGCAAAACAAAATTTATCTGATTTATAATAATAAGATAACTTCCTTGCTTATATAAATATTTAATCTTATCGAGTAAACACTTTTTAAGCAAGTTTCCATTTTTCTGTGAAGAAGATTTTGAGTAAAACAATTGTTACATTAATAAGATGATACTCATCGTTCGATGTTATTTCGAATAAACAAACTCAGATAATGATTACACAATTACGAGCAAAATCATTTTTATTTTCTACGTGCAATAAATAATTATTTTTTTTTTTTTTTGTAATGGTATACATATTTTAGAACGTTGGAGTATTTTAAAATAATATTGAAGACTTCCGTTTTATAAATACCATTTTTTAACAACAAACTTTTCATGAGTTAACATTTCCTAATAAATTGGAAATTTAATACATTAATGAATTTATTTGATTACAAGTGTAAATTTAGAAAGAATTTTTAACTACAATGATTTGAAATGATTAAAATTGTGATCTTTACAGTATGTCGGTAGTTAATAAATTCACCGAGTACGAAACAGCAAAGAAATTATTACAAATATTTACAGCACGATTTCACGGGCTCATTTTTATAATTAATTTAAAGTGCAATATTTAGAAAATTTAAATCCATTGTTTGGAATATAGTAAAATTAATATTCCATTGCATATAACTTCATCATGAAAATATTATTTTGATCCATCAACAACAAAATACAGGCGAAACTGTTTATCAATTTATTAATAACAACTTTCTTAAACTATTATTTTAAATCACTCTTTTAGCGTGATCCCAATAAGAACAATTTAACATTGTCTCAAAATATACATACAAATTGCTAAGATTGTCAGGGTAATGTGGACGGACACTGTAAAGAAGAGATGCAATCCGGTTGCAAATTACATTATTTATAGTGTATTTTTGCACAAAGGCTGCAATTTTTGTGTGCGAAGCTGTAAATTTACATACACTTATTTAAAAAGATTACATAGAACGCCACGTAATTCAATTGCATATTTTTTATATCAATTCTAACACTTGTATAATGATACCAAATTATGATTTCAATAAACTTTACATGTTTCTATCCAGCTTTTTTTATTCCTCCACACGCGCGCGCGGAGAATCGTGAAACTAAACAAAAATCTTCATACGCAATTTAATGGAATTAATCAAATCGAAGCATTTTTTTCATTTAATTCATTCGTTAAAAACTTAGTATTTTTTGTTCATTTGATAGAAATTGATGCGAATAAACTTGTAACAAGATTACAAAATTCAACAGAAAGTGTATTATTGACACAAACAATTCTGAATGCATCTTCTGAATTTATTTTTAAAATAAAATAAACAGATAAAACGGTCTTACGTTAACAACGCATATATATATGCAGATGATTTTTGCAAAATTTCAGAGAAATCGGTTCAGTAGTTTACGAAATATCTTGACCATCGATTTTGAAAACACAGTTCCGAGAAAACTGCATTTAGAGTTGTTAAATAGATCCACTCATTCTTATTTTGCGAACGTCGTGCGTTTATTTTCTCGAATATTCGTATTAACATTTGAGTCTGGTTTTTCAGTCATTATATTACTACAATGCATTAAAACGTTATTTAAGTTTTTCGATTCACGCAAGTGCGCAATTCCTTTCAGCGCTGCATTTTTATACCGCGTGTATTTAATAGTAAATATGACATAAATATATTATACGCTCAAAGAAGAAAAATCTTCATTCGAAAAGACGCCATTACTAACAGTAAAACTCATTGTAACACGCCAGCTTTATGCAAGTGCACTTGCAAATCTTTGAAACGCCAAAATTTTCGCTCAAGATTTCGCTCATAATGGCTCCCCTTATCACTAAACTGTCAATATCATTCCTTTAACGCAGCGTCATTACAAGAAAATCGTTCCTCGCGAAATCATTCTTTAATATCGCTTCATCATGTTCTTGTCACGATCTTGTCACAACATGCGATAACACAAAAGTGACCTCCATGTGATATCAGAAAAAGGATATTACATTGATAACACGCAAGGGTGAAACAATACATCACATGTAGCATAATTGCATTGCATAGGCGACATCGCGTGTGGCATTCTGTGATATCATTGTGATATCACTATGGCATGTCGTGGTTGATTGGGTTTGCGCAACTCGACTATTTGAGATTGCAAAGTAACATGCAATCTTGGAAGTAGCCGAGTCGAACTATGCAAAAACGTACGAGGAATCTCTTCCTTTCTTCCTTTCCTGCAGCTAATTAACAAATTATCGTTGCTGCAAAAAAATCTCCAACTTTAATTAAGTCCCAGTTTTCGAAACATTCGAATCTGTACGTCAGGAGGAATATTGCATCGTTTATTCGTATTCAGCAAGTGCGTTGAGCGACGCACGAATCTATTTTGCGTTTTATAATAAGCCGAATTTATTGCTCCGTCGTAATGCGAAATTAAGTAACGCCATCGCATTGAGATGAAAATTCGCCGCCGTGTGTGTAAATGTCTTTTAGTCGTTTTTTTTTAATTAAAATGGATACCGATGTAACGGTAATTGAATGGTACATTTTTCGCTTTTGCAACAAATATATATAAAATCAAATAATCGACCTTTCGTTTTTGTATATTTCTTTCAATTCATTGCAGTGTTAATCAAACACATCTGCGCTCAGATTTGTTTTTTAGATTCTTTTTTATTAATGTTATATCACGTTCATATTATATTGTATTATAATTAGAGCCATGCTTATTTATTAAATGTAAATAATCATATTATTAACATTCAAACAAAGTAATATTTGTACAATTAATTGCACATTTCTCGATTGCGTTGATGTTCATTTTTTTCACATTATTGTAATTATACTAAATCTTTGCATTTCACAACTACAATTATAATTGTATCAACTTCACATTTTTGCAACACAAAAAATTACGCGGTCTAAAACTATAACGTCCCAATTGGTCCATCCATCCATCTATCTATCTAAAATTATCGTATGAAGTATTTCAATACTTTTCGCCGTAATACAAATGAGGTACATCAAAGTATTTCATTGGCAGTTGATTGCAAAGTTGAAATCTTTGTATGAAACGAAATTAAACATTTCATGATGGAAATAAAAGTTTTGCCGAATATTCGGCGCGCGAGTATAAAAGTTCAAATGACCGTTGATGTTAAACGATTTATTTGTTCGATTATCGAGGGTCAGGAAACGAATGCAAAAATAAAGGAATAAAAATGTAAGAGATACACGCGGAAAGATGTTGGAAAGGAGGCGCGTTTGAAAACGCGTATCCCTAATGCTCTTGCGCATGCTTCGTTGCAAAATACGTGCATGTGTGCCTCGTACATAGACACTGGCACGATTTTGGTGTACGTCGTGTGCATATACGTACTTCCAAATCCCTTCCCACGCGAACATGCTACCTACGCGTTCCAAAAGGGTCGATTTTCCGTTTTCTAGAAATTTCGGTTGGAAATAGATTTTCATCCCGAAAATTCATCTCTCCTTTCCGCGTATTAAATACAAGACCGGTGTTGTATTATTGAACCCAGTTTCCACTTGTTCGTATGCATACCCGACTTGTAAAAAGAAAATATTCATGTTTGATCGGATAAAACTTATTTATATATACGTCAAAATGGACATTTGCATAAAACAAAAAGTGTGTCGTAACAAAAATATGTGCGAATAAATTTAATCGATCGGAAAAGTTTGCGTTTTTACAGTGACCAAACGGGACGTCTTCCTTGGCCTACCTCACTTTACATTTTAACCTTGTTCCCCTTATCTCTCTATTCCTCCTTCCCTTTACTCTCATTCTACTTACTATCATATCCTTCGTCTATTAGTAACACTTCTTTCTTTATAAAACTCTCCTGACAACTTTCAATTTATGCTCAAAGTGTTTAAAATCTTTCCGATGTCCCTGCGACATCAAAAGTAATGTTAATCCAGACTTATTGTATTACGGTCCATTACTTAAATTAGTTCAAATATGATTCAGCGATCATTGAATAAAAATAATCCTTACTAATATTGCTCATCTATAACCAGCTATTGTGGACATTCGGGTTTAGAAATAATCATTAATACGTCATTTAATGAAGATTTTAATCATTCGTCAAATGTTCATTAATCACGTCGTAGAATAACACTATAAAGAAGATGAATGTTAAATGTAACTAAGCAGTAACACTTGTTTTTTTTTGTTTTTTTGTTTTTTTTTTTTTATTTTGAACCATGTTTTACATATATTAATTTTCTTTGCTTTTCTTTTCGTCTTGTACATGGTGGAGTCCATAGAGAGTTAAAAATGCATTATTCATATTTATAAGTGAAATTAATAATAATAATTGTTTGGAGTGATGGATAAATTGATAAAATGAATAATAAAAACGTAAAGTTTTATGATAAGGTGCACAGCTGATAGGGAAATCGTATTCTTTAATGAGTAATGATAAATGGAACATTATTGTGAATACCTTTGTGATTATTTGTGATATACTGGAAAATATATATGCACACATAATTAATATTAAATTATTTTCATGAATTATCACGTAATAAATACATACTTGTTAGAACTTTATAATTACAAAAATTTGATGTGAATAATATGAAACTCAGTGTACGTATGGATTAGGTTTATAAAATAACATACGTTTGAATGATAAATGAATGATACATTGCATTAAATCTGTACAACATGGTAACTTAAAAATAAATATTTTAATTTATGTTTCTATTTATTGATAACTGCTATAATCATATATTTTCTTCCATTTTGTTTTTATCTTGATATGAATGTTTTATATTTAAATTATAGAGACATTTCATATGTAATAAAATTACTTCAATAATACAAACATAAAAATACTGTGAACAAATAAACATAAGCAGAACACTTTTAAATTAAGAGTATTTTATTAATGTAAGCAATACATTTTTATCGTATAATTTTTCAATGTTTATAACAAACATTACATTGAAATAATTCACAAATTCTGAGTGAATTACTTTAATGCAATTAATGTAATTTATATTTATTCAATTTTATTCCACTGGAATATTAAATGAATGTAACAGAAAGTGAACTAATTTTGTGAAATATTACAAAGGATAATTCAACTAAAAAATAATGTTTTATAATTATATAAAGACAGTGTAATTTAACATAATTTTTTCGCAAATTTAAAATTATATATAACTTTGAACGATCAAAATGATATAACGTATATAACGTGATATAAAATTCAATTACTTTTCCATGCAATTTTCTATACAATTTAACACTATAATCAACAGCCGACACGTCAACTCTAAATGTAAATTAATTATTATTTTGCAATCTTTTAAAACAATTTCCGATGCTGAATGTTTAAATAATCATATAACTATTATTATAAACAATCTAAATATTTAAATATATAAACGAGATAATGTGTGGATTCTAAATTGTGTACATTGATAAATTTACACAATTGCTCTTATACCTGAGGAAATTTTTTTTTCAACTTTCTCTACTAATTTTAATAGGACCACAAAAAGACAAGCGTAACGCATATCTCAAAAAATGTAGAAAAACAAAATTGGTACTTATACATTTAAGCGCAAAGTAAAAAACTGCACTTTTTTCATAGTTAATAAAAATAAGTTTGCCATGTTCCTTTTGTCAGAAAAAATAAGGAGAACTGACAAATCTGTATTTTTTTTGTTTGTTTGTTTTTTTTTTAACAATTATACGAAATAATCTTCAATATAAAAAGTGTAATTCAAATACAATCAACTGTTTATAAATTAAGATGTAATTTATATTACATTACAAAAAAAAAGTAAAACAATAATTTCCTGTTTGACTCATCTTCTGTAGTAAAAAGGCATCCGTATATTTCATATCAGTGCTTCAACTCTAATCATACTAGCACCAATTTATCATAACACTTACTAGCAAACATTTTACATTTGTTTCAGTAACAGCAGCATTTGTTACAAGTACAACAAGAATCATATTATATTATTTATAACTTTGAATAATAATATTTATATCAAAGACTTCAAATTGTAACTTAGATTGTAATTTCTTCTGCAAAAAGTCCAATGTTTTTCAACGCAGCGATAATAATTATAAAACCACATGACTTACTGAATGAAGTAATTTGCTATTATGCAAAAAAAATATTCAAATTTCCGTAAAAATTCTTTTCGTATCAGAATAAATTCCAATCAGACTCTAATCTGAACTTCAATCTGTTTAACAAAACATTCACTGACGTCACCTGAAAAGAAAAAGTTGAATTTAATTTGTTTTTTATATTTTATTAAAGTATACATTGTAAGCTTTTGCACAATTATATATAATATTGGATTCAATCCCTTCCATTATTTATTACAGCTTCACATCATTTGTCCGTGCTTTTAACCAGATTTTGTGCGAACTTCGTTGATAACGATCGTTATGTCTTTAATTTCAAACAGAAAATATTATACGGTATGCTAGATGACTTTAATCTTCATGTAGGATTACATATTTTAAATTGAATTTAAGTCTAGAGACCTTGTCGGCCGTTGCATCGCAGTAACACAATTTTATTGTTTTCGGGAAGTGGACAAATTGTTGTGACATTTTGGGTCGTTATCTTCTTTCAGCATTCAATTTGTATTATCCGGTTTAACAAATTTGTTTGCTGGTTACAATAAACATTTCTGCTAAATATTGAATATTTTGTAGTGTTTAAATTATTCATAAACGCGTAAAAATAACCAAAACTAAGTTTCCAGATGCGATTTCATTTATGCCCTTTTATTGAATACTGTATTGTACGATGAAAAAGTCTACTACTTTTCGTTGATCAAACTTTCAACAGGAAAGATCATAACCAAGAAGAAGATTTGACTGCAAAAGTTACTATCCTCGAATTTTCCTCTGACCATTTAAATCGTTTTAGAATACGCTTTTCTAACATGCTCTAAGCCAAAGATTTTTCAGAACTGACTCTTTTTCATAGTTGACTTGAAATTGTGCTTTGGAAACAAA